>JANJXV010001282.1:0-57500 GCA_024803745.1 Megascapheus bottae
GTTAGGTTTAGGGTTAGGGTTAGGGTAAGTGTAAGGGTTAGGATTAGGGTTAGGGTTAGGTTTATGGTTAGGGTTAGGGTTAGGGTAAGGATAAGTGTTAGGGTTAGGGTTAGGGTTAGGGTAAGGTTAAGGGTTAGGATTAGGTTTAGGGTAAGGGTTAGGGTAAGGGTTAGAGTTAGGGTTAGGGTTAGGGTAAGGGTAAGGGTTAGGGTTAGGATTAGGTTTAGGTTTGGGATTAAGGTTAGGATTAGGGTTAGGTTAGGGGTAAGGGTTAGGGTTAGGTTTAGGGTAAGGGTTAGGGTTAGGGTAAGGGTTAGGGTTACGGTTTCGGTTAGGGTTAGGGTTATGGTAAGGGTATGTGTTAGGGTTAGGGTTAAGTTTATGGTTAGGGTTAGCGTTAGGTTAACCGTAAGGGTTAGGTTTAGGGTTAGGGTTAAGGTAAGGGTAAGGGTTAGGGTTAGGGTTAGGTTTAGAGTAAGGGTTAGGGTTAGGTTTAGTGTAAGGGTAAGGTTTAGGGTTAGGGTTAGGGTTAGGGTAAGGGTATTGGTTAGGGTTAGGGTTAGGGTTAGGTTTAGGGTTAGGGTAAGGGTAAGGTTTAGGGGTACTGTTAGGGTTAGGGAAAGGGTTAGGGTTAGGCTTAGTGTTAGGGTAGAGGTTAGGGTAAGGGTAACTGTTAGTGTTAGGGTTAGATTTAGGACAAGGGTAAGGATTAGGGTTAGGGTTAGGGTTAGGATTAGAAGTTAGGGTTAGGGTTAGGGTGAGGGTTAGGTTTAGGGTTAGGGTTAGGGTAAGGGTAAAGGTTAGGGTTAGGGTTAGGGTTAAGGTTAGGGTTAGGTTTAGGGTTAGGGTTAGGGTAAGGGCAAGGGTTATGGTTACATTTACGGTAAGTTTAGAGTTAGGGTTAGGGTTAGAGTTAGGGTTAAGTTTAGGGTTAGGGTTAGGGATAGGGTAAGGGTTAGGTTTAGGGTTACTGTAAGGGTAGGGGTTAGGGTTAGGGTTAGGGTTAGAGTTAGGGTTAGGTTAGGGTAAGGGTAAGGGTTAGGGTTAGGATTAGGTTTAGGGTTGGGATTAAGGTTAGGATTAGGGTTAGGGTAAGGGTAAGGGTTAGGGTTAGGTTTAGGGTAAGGGTTAGGGTTAGGGTAAGTGTTAGGTTTACGGTTAAGGTTAGGGTTAGGGTTAGGGTAAGGGTATGTGTTAGGGTTAGGGTTAGGGTTAGGTTTAGGGTTGGTTAAGGGTAAGGGTTAGGGTTAGGGATAGGGTTAGGATTAGGGTTAGGGTTAGGTTTAGGGTTAGGATTAGGGTTAGGGTTAGGGTAAGGGTTAGGGTTAGGGTTAGGGTCAGGGTTAGGCTTAGTGTTAGGGTAAGGGTAAGGGTTATGGTTAGGTTTAGAGTTAGGGTTAAGGTTGAGGTTAGGATTAGGGTTAGGGTTAGGGTTAAGGTTGAGGTTAGGATTAGGGATAGGGTTAGTGTTAGTGTAAGGGTTAGTGTTAGGGTTAGGGTAAGGGTATGGGTTGGGTTAGGTTTAGGGTTAGGGTTATGGTTGAAGTTTGGGTTAGAGTTAGAGGAAAGGTTAGGGTTAGGGTTAGGGTAAGGGTTAGGTTTAGGTTTAGGGTTAGAGTTAGGGTTAGGGTTAGAGTAAGGGTAAGGGTTAGGATTAGGGTTAGGGTTAGGGTTAGGGTAAGGGTTAGGGTTGGGTTAAGGGTTAGGTTTAGGGTTAGGGTTAGAGCTAGGTTTAGGTTTGGTTAAGGGTAAGGGTTAGGGTTAAGGTTAGGGTTAGGTTAAGGGTTAGGGTTAGGGAATAGGGTTAGGGTTAGGGTTAGGTTTAAGCTAAGGGTTAGGGTTATGGTGAGGGTTAGGGTAAGGGTTAGGTTTAGGATTAGGGTTAGGGTTAGTTTTACAGTTAAGCTTAGGGTAAGGGTAAGGGTTAGGATTAGGGTTAGGGTTATTGTTAGGGTTAAGATTAGGGTTAGGGTTAGGGTTAGGGTTAGGTTAGGGTTAGGATTAGGGTAAGGGTAAGGGTTAGGGTTAGGGTTGTTGTTAGGTTTAGGGTTAGCTTTATGGTTAGGGTTAGGGTAAGGGCAAGGGTTAGGGTTAGGTTTAAGGTTAGGATTAGGTTTAGGGTTAGGTTTAGGTTAAGGGTAAGGGTTAGGGTTAGGGTTAGAGTTAGGGTTAGGGTTAGGGTTAGAGTTAGGGTTAGGGTTAGTGTTAGGGTTAGGTTAAGGGTAAGGGTTAGGGTTAGGGTTAGGGTTAGGTTAAGGCTTAGGCTTAGGCTTAGGGTTAGATTTATGTTTAGTGTTGGTTAAGGGTAAGGGTTAGTGTTAGGGTTAGGGTTAGGGTTAGGTAAAGGGTTAGGGTTAGGGGATAGGGTTAGGGTTAGTGTTAGGGTTAGTCTAAGGGTTAGGGTTAGTGTTGGGGTTAGGGTAAGGTTTGGGTTTAGAGTTAGGACTAGGGTAAGGGTAAGTGTTAGGGTTACCTTTAGGGTTAGGGTTAGGGGAAGTGTTAGAGTAAGGGTTAGGGTTAGGGTTAGGTTTAGGGTTGGGGTTAAGTTTAGGGTTAGGGTTAGGGTAAGGTTAAGAGTTAGGGTTAGGGTAAGTGTTAGGGTTGGGATTAGGGTTAGGGTTAGGGTAAGCGTTAGGGTTAGGGTTAGGGTTAGGTTTAGGGTAAGGGTAAGGTTTAGGGTTAGGTGTAGGGTTAGTGTTAGGGTTATTGTAAGGGTAAGGGTAAGAGTTAGGGTTAGAGATAGGGTTAGGGTTATTGTTAGGGTTAGGGTAAGGGTTAGTGTTAGGGTTAGGGTAAGGGTAAGGTTTAGGGTCGGGTTAGGGTTAGGGTTAGGGTTAGGGTTAGGGTTAGGTTTAGGGTAAGGGTAAGGGATAGGGTTAAGGTTAGGATAAGGGTTAGGTTTACGGTTAGGGTTAGGGTTAGGGTAACGGTAAGGGTTAGGGTTAGGTTTAGGGTTAGGATTAGGGTAAGTGTAAGGGTTAGGATGAGGGTTAGGGTTAGGTTTATGGCTAGGGTTAGGGTTAGGGTAAGGATAAGGTTTAGGGTTAGCGTTAGGGTTAGGGTAAGGGTAAGGGTTAGGATTAGGTTTAGGGTAAGGGTTAGGGTAAGGGTTAGAGTTAGGGTAATTTTTAGGGTTAGGATTAGGATTAGGTTTAGGGTTGGTGTTAAGGTTAGGATTAGGGTTAGGGTAAGGGTAAGGGTTAGGGTTAGGTTTAGGGTAAGGGTTAGGGTTAGGGTAAGGGTTAGGGTTACGGTTACGGTTAGGGTTAGGTTTAGGGTAAGAGTATGTTAGGGTTAGGGTTAAGTTTATGGTTAGGGTTAGTGTTAGGTTAAGGTTAAGGGTTAGGGTTAGGGTTAGGGTTAAAGTAAGGGTTAGGGTTAGGGTTAGGGTTAGGGTTGAGTTTAGAGTAAGGGTTAGGGTTAGGTTTAGGGTAAGGGTAAGGTTTAGGGTTAGGGTTAGGGTTAGGGTAAGGGTATTGGTTAGGGTTAGGGTTAGGGTTAGGTTTAGGGTTAGGGTAAGGGTAAGGTTTAGGGGCAGGGTTAGGGTTAGGGAAAGGGTTAGGGTTAGGCTTAGTGTTAGAGTAGAGGTTAGGGTAAGGGTAACTGTTAGTGTTAGGGATAGATTTAGGATAAGGTTAAGGATTAGGGTTAGGGTTAGGGTTAGAAGTTAGGGTTAGGGTTAGGGTTAGGGTGAGGGTTAGGTTTAGGGTTAGGGTTAGGGTAAGGGTAAGGGTGAGAGTTAGGTTTAGGGTTAGGGTTAGTGTTAGGTTTAGGGTTAGGGTTAGGGTAAGGGCAAGGCTTAGCGTTACGTTTACGGTTAAGGTTAGCGTTAGGGTTAGGGTTAGAATTAGGGTTAAAGTTAGGGTTAGGGTTAGGGATAGGGTAAGGGTTAGGGTTAGGGTTAGGGTTACGGTAAGGGTAAGGGTTAGGGTTAGGGTTAGGGTTAGAGTTAGGGTTAGAGTTAGTTTTAGGGTTAGGGTTAGGGATTAGGCTTAGGGTTAGGATTAGGGTAAGGGTTAGGGTTAGGATTAGGGTTAGGGTAAGGTTTAGGTTTAGGGTTAGGGTAAGGGTAAGGGTAAGGGTTAGGGTTAGGGTTTGGGTTAGGTTTATGGATAGGGTTAGTGTTAGGCTTAGGGTAATGTTAAGGGTTAGGGTTGATGTTAGGGTTAGGTTTAGGTTTAGGGTTAGGGTTACGGTTAGGGTAATGGTAAGGGTTAGGTTTAGGATTAGGGTTAGGGTTAGGGTTAGGGTAAGGGTTAGGGTTAGGGTTAGGGTTGGGGTTAAGTTTAGGGTTAGGGTTAGGGTAAGGGTAAGGTTTAGGGTTAGGGTTAGGGTTAGTGTTGGGGTTAAGGTTAGGTTTAGGGTAAGGGTTAGGGTTAGGTTTAGGGTTAGGTTTAGGTTTAGGTTTAGGGTTACGTTAAGGGTTAGGGTTAGGGTAGGGGATGTGTTAGGGTTAGGGTTAGGGTTAGTGTTGGGGTTAAGGTTAGGTTTAGGGTAAGGGTTAGGGTTAGGTTTAGGGTTAGGTTTAGGTTTAGGTTTAGGGTTACGTTAAGGGTTAGGGTTAGGGTAGGGGATGTGTTAGGGTTAGGGTTAGGGTTAGGATAAGGGTTAGGGTTAGCGTTAGGGTAAGGTTAAGGGTTAGGATTACGGTTAGGGTTATGGTGAGGGTAAGAGTTAGGGTTAGGGTAAGGGTAAGGTTTAGGGTAAGGGTTAGGGTTATGTTTAGTGTAAGGGTAAGTTTTAGTTTTACGGTTAGGGTTAGGGGTAGGGTTAGGGTAAGGGTAAGGGTTAGGGTTAGGGTTAGGGTTACGGTTACGGTTAGGTTCATGGTTAGGGTAAGGGTAAGGGTTAGGGTTAGGGTCAGGGGTAGGTTATGGTTTAGGGCTAGGGTTAGAGTTAGGGTAGGGGTTAGGGTAAGGGTAAGTGTTAGGGTTATGGTTAGCGTTAGGATAAGGTTAAGGGTTAGGGTTAGGTTGAGGTTTAGGGGTAGGAGTTAGGGTTAGTGTTAGGGTTAGGGTAAGGGTTAGGGGTTAGGGTTAGTGTTAGGGTTAAGTTAAGGGTTAGGGTTAGGGTTAGGGTAAGGGTAAGGGTTAGGGTTAAGGTTAGGGTGGGGGTTAGGTTTAGGTTTAGTGTTAGGATTAGGGTAAGGGTAAGGGTTAGGGTTAGGATTAGGGTTAGAGTTAGGGTAAGGGTAAGGTTTAGGGTTAGGGTTAGGGTTTGGGTTAGGGTTAGGTTTAGGGTAAGCGTTAGGGTTAGGTTTAGGTTAAGGGTAAGGTTTAGAGTTCGGGTTAGGTTTAGGGTTGGGGTTAGGGTTAGGTTTAGGGTAAGTGTATGTGTTAGGTTTAGGTTTAGGTTTACGGTTAGGGTTAGGGTTAGCGTTAGGGTATGGGTAAGGGTTAGGGTTAGGGTTAGGGTTAAGGTAAGGGTCAGGGTTAGTGTTAGGGTTAGGGTTAGGTTTAGGGTAAGGGTTAATGTTAGGTTTAGGGTAAGGGTAAGGTTTAGGGTTTGGGTTAGGGTTAGGGTAAGGGTAGGGATTAGGGTTAGGGATAGGGTAAGTGTTAGGTTAAGGGTTAGGGTTAGGGTTAGGTTTAGGTTTGGGGTTAAGTTCAGGGTTAGGGTTAGGGTAAGTGTAATGGTTATGGTTAGGAATAGGGTTACGGTGAGTGTTAGGGTTAGGGTTAGGGTAAGGGTTAGGGTTAGAGTTAGGGTTAGGGTTAGGGTAAGGGTTAGTGTTATGGTTAGGGTAAGGGTAAGATTTAGGGTTAGGATTAGGGTTAGGATAAGGGTAAGGGTTAGGGTTAAGGTTAGCGTTAAGTTTAGGGTTAGGGTAAGGGGTAGGATAAGGGTTAGGGTTAGAGTTAGGGTTAGGGTTAGGTTAAGGGTTAGTGTTAGGGTTAGGGTAAGGGTAAGGTTTAGGGTTAGGGTTAGGGTTAGGTTAAGGGTAAGGGTAAGGGTTAGGGTTAGGGTTAGGATTAGGTTAAGGGTAAGGGTAAGGGTTAGGGTTAAGGTTAGGGATAGGGTTAGGTTTAGGGTTAGGTTTAGGGTTAGGGTAAGGGTAAGGGTTAGGGTTATGTTTAGGGTTATGGTTAGGGTAATGGTAAGGGTTAGGTTTAGTGTTAGGGTTTGGTTTAGGATTAGGGTTAGGGTTAGGGTTAGGGTTAGTGTTAGGGTAAGGGCTAGGGTTAAGTTTAGGGTTAGGGTTAAGGTTAGGGTTGGGGTTAGCGTAAGGGTAAGGGTTAGGGTCAGGTTTAGGGTTAGGGTTAGGTTAAGGGTAAGGGTTAGGTTTAGGGTTAGGTTTAGGGCTAGGGATAGGGTTAGGATTAGGGTTTGGGTAAGGATAAGGGTAGGGTTAGGGTTAGGATTATGGTTAGGGTTAGGGTTAAGGTTAGGTGAGGGTGAGGGTAAGTGTAAGGGTTAGGGTTAGGTTTAGGGTTACGGTTACGGTAAGGGTTAGGGTTAGGGTTAGTGTTAGGGTCAGGGTTAGGGTTAATGTAAGGTAAGGATTAGGGTTAGGATTAGGTTTAGGGTTAGGGTTAAGGTTAGGTTAGGGTGAGGGTAAGTGTAAGGGTTAGGGTTAGGGTAAGCGTAAGAGTTCGGGTTAGGGTTAGGGTTTGGGTTAGGTTTCTGGTTATGTTTAGGGTAAGGGTAAGGGTTAGTGTTAGGGTTAGTGTTAGGGTTAGGTTAGGGTTAGTGTTAGGGTTAGGGTAAGGGTAATGGTTAGGGTTGGGGTTAGTGTTAGTGATTGTTTTAGGGTTACGGTTAGGGTAAGGGTAAGTGTTAGGGTTAGAGTTAGGGTTAGGGTTAGGGTAAGGGATAGGGTTAGGGTTAGGGTTAGGATTAAGTTTAGGGTTAGGGTAAGGGTAACTGTTAGGGTTAGAGTTAGGGTTACGGTTAGATTTAGTGGTTAGGGATAGGATTAGGTTTTGGGTTAGGGTTAGGGTAAGTATAAGAGTTAGGGTTAGTTATAGGGTTAGGGTTCAGGTTAGGTTTAGCGTGAAGGTTAGGGTAAGGGTATGGGTTAGGGTTAGGGTTAGGGTTAAGTTTAGGGTTTGGGTTAGGGTTAGGGTAAGGATAAGGGTTAGGGGTAAGTTTAGGGTTAGGGTTAGGATTAGGGTTAAGATTAGGTTTAGGGTGAGGGTAAGGGTAAGGGTTAGGTTTCGGTTTCGGTTTAGGGTTAGGGTAAGGGTAAGGGTTAGGGTTGGGTTAGGGTTAGGGTTAGGGTTAAGGGTTAGGGTTAGGGTTATTGTTAGGTTTATGGTTATGGTTAGGGTAAGGGTAAGGTTTGTGTTAGGGTTAGTGTTAGGGTTAGGTTAGGGTTAGGGTTAGGGTTAGGGTAAGGGTTAGGGTTAGGGTTAGGGTTACGGTTAGATTTAGGGCTTAGGGTTAGGGTAAGGGTTAGTTTTAGGGTTAGGGTTAGGGTAAGGGTAAGTGTTAGGGGTAGTGTTAGGGTTATGTTAGGGTTAGGGTTAGGGTTACGGTAAGGGTTAGGGTTAGGGTTAGGGTTAGGTTTAGGGTAAGGGTAAGGTTTAGGGTTTGGGTTAGGGTTAGGGTAAGAGTAGGGATTAGGGTTAGGGTTAGGGTAAGTGTTAGGTTAAGGGTTAGGGTTAGGGTTAGGGTTAGGGTTGCGGTTAAGTTCAGGGTTAGGGTTAGGGTAAGTGTAATGGTTATGGTTAGGAATAGGGTTAAGGTGAGTGTTAGGGTTAGGGTTAGGGTAAGGGTTAGGGTTAGAGTTAGGGTTAGGGTTAGGGTAATGGTTAGTGTTAGGGTTAGGGTAAGGGTAAGATTTAGGGTTAGGATTAGCGTTAGGGTAAGGGTAAGGGTTAGGGTTAAGGTTAGGGTTAAGTTTAGGGTTAGGGTAAGGGGTAGGATAAGGGTTAGGGTAGAGTTAGGGTTAGGGTTAGGGTAAGGGTTAGTGTTAGGGTTAGGGTAAGTGTAAGGTTTAGGGTTAGGGTTAGGGTTAGGTTAAGGGTAATGGTAAGGGTTAGGGTTAGGGTTAGGTTTAGGGTAAGGGTAAGGGTTAGGGTTAAGGTTAGGGATAGGGTTAGGTTTAGAGTTAGGTTTAGGGTTAGGGTAAGGGTAAGAGTTAGGGTTAGGTTCAGGGTTATGGTTAGGGTAATGGTAAGGGTTAGGTTTAGTGTTGGGGTTTGGTTTAGGATTAGGGTTAGGGTTAGGGTTAGGGTTAGTGTTAGGGTAAGGGTTAGGGTTAAGTTTAGGGTTAGTGTTAAGGTTAGGTTTGGGGTTAGGGTAAGGGTAAGCGTTAGGGTCAGGTTTAGGGTTAGGGTTAGGGTAAGGGTAAGGGTTAGGTTTAGGGTTAGTTTTAGGGCTAGGGATAGGGTTAGGATTAGGGTTTGGGTAAGGATAAGGGTAGGGTTAGGGTTAGGATTAGGGTTAGGGTTAAGGTTAAGGTTAGGTTAGGGTGAGGGTAAGTGTAAGGGTTAGGGTTAGGTTTAGGGTTACGGTTAGGGTAAGGGTTAGGGTTAGGGTTAGTGTTAGGGTAAGGGCTAGGGTTAATGTAAGGTAAGGATTAGGGTTAGGATTAGGTTTAGGGTTAGGGTAAAGGTTAGGTTAGGGTGAGGTTAAGTGTAAGGGTTAGGGTTAGGGTTAGGGTAAGCGTAAGGGTTCGGGTTCGGGTTAGGGTTAGGGTTAATGTTAGGGTTAGGGTAAGGGTATGCGTTAGGGTTAGGGTTAGGGTTAGGGTTAGGGATAGCGTTAGGGTAAGCGTAAGGGTTAGGGTTAAGTTTAGGGTTAAGGAAAGGTAAGGGTAAGGGTTAGAGTTATAGTTAGGTTTAGAGTTAGGGTAAGGGTAAGGGTTAGGGTTAGGGTTAGGGTTAGGTTATGGTTTAGGGTTAGGCTTAGGGTTAGGGTAGGGCTTAGGGTAAGGGTAAGTGTTAGGGTTAGGGTTAGGGTTAGGGTAAGGGTTAGGGTTAGGTTTAGGGTTACCATTAAGGTTATGGTTAGGGGAAGGTTAAGTGTTAGGGTTAGGGGTAGGGTTACGGTTAGATTTAGGGGTTAGGGTTAGGGTTAGGTTTAGGGTTAGGGTTAGGGTAATTATAAGAGTAAGGGTTAGGGATAGGGTAAGGGTTCAGGTTAGGTTCAGCTTTAGGATTAGGGTAAGGGTATGATTTAGGGTTAGGGTTAGGGTTAGGGTTAAGGTTAGGGTTAAGGTTAGGGTTAGGGTTAGGGTAGGGTAAGGGTTAGGGTTAGGGTTAGGGTAAGGGTTAGTGTAAGGGTAAAGTTTAGGGTTAGGGTTAGGGTTAGGTTAAGGGTAAGGGTAATTTTTAGGGTTAGGGTTAGGTTTAGGGTAAGGGTTAGGGTTAAGGTTAGGGATAGTGTTAGGTTTAGGGTTAGGTTAAGGGTTAGGGTAAGGGTAAGGGTTAGGGTTAGGTTCAGGGTTATGGTTAGTGTAATGGTAATGGTTAGGTTTAGTGTTAGGGTTTGGTTTAGGATTAGGGTTAGGGTTAGGGTTAGGGTTAGTGTTAGGGTAAGGGTTAGGGTTAAGTTTAGGGTTAGCGTTAAGGTTAGGTTTGGGGTTAGGGTAAGGGTAAGGGTTAGGGTTAAGTTTAGGGTTAGGGTTAGGGTAAGGGTAAGGGTAAGGGTTAGGTTTAGGGTTAGGTTTAGGGCTAGGGATAGCGTTAGGATTAGGGTTTGGGTAAGGATAAGGGTAAGGGTTAGGTTTAGGGTTAGGTTTAGGGCTAGGGATAGGGTTAGGATTAGGGTTTGGGTAAGGATAAGGGTAGGGTTAGGGTTAGGATTAGGGTTAGGGTTAGGGTTAAGGTTAGGTTAGGGTGAGGGTGAGTGTAATGGTTAGGGTTAGGTTTAGGGTTACGGTTAGGTTAAGGGTTAGGGTTAGGGTTAGTGTTAGGGTCAGGGTTAGGGTTAGGGTTTGGGTAAGGGTAAGTATAAGAGTTAGGGTTAGTTATAGGGTTAGGGTTCAGGTTAGGTTTAGCGTGAGGGTTAGGGTAAGGGTATGGGTTAGGGTTAGGGTTAGGGTTAAGTTTAGGGTTAGGGTTAGGGTAAGGATAAGGGTTAGGGGTAAGTTTAGGATTAGGGTTAGGATTAGGGTTAAGATTAGGTTTAGGGTGAGGGTAAGGGTAAGGGTTAGGGTTGGGTTTAGGGTTAGGGTTAGGGTAAGGGTAAGGGTAAGGGTTAGGGTTGGGTTAGGGTTAGGGTTAGGGTTAAGCGTTAGGGTTAGGGTTATTGTTAGGTTTATGGTTATGGTTAGGGTAAGGGTAAGGTTAGTGTTAGGGTTATTGTTAGGGTTAGGGTTAGGGTTAAGGGTTAGGGTTAGGGTTATTGTTAGGTTTATGGTTATGGTTAGGGCAAGGGTAAGGTTTGTGTTAGGGTTAGTGTTAGGGTTAGATTAGGGTTAGTGTTAGGGTTAGGGTTAGGGTAAGGGTTAGGGTTAGGGTTAGGGTTACGGTTAGATTTAGGGGTTAGGGTTAGGGTAAGGGTTAGTTTTAGTGTTAGGGTTAGGGTAAGGGTAAGTGTTAGGGTTAGTGTTAGGGTTAGGTTAGGGTTAGGGTTAGGGTTAGGGTTAGGGTTAGTTTTAGGGTTAGGGTTAGGGTTAGTGTTAGCATTAAGATTAGGGTTAGGGTAAGGGTAAGTGTTAGGGTTAAGATTAGGTTTACGGTTAGATTTAGGGGTTAGGGTTAGGGTAAGGGTTAGTTTTAGGGTTAGGGTTAGGGTAAGTATAAGAGTTAGGGTTAGGTATAGGGTTAGGGTTCAGGTTAGGTTTAGCGTGAGTGTTAGGGTAAGGTTATGGGTTAGGTTTAGGGTTAGGGTTAGGGTTAAGGTTAGAGTTAGGGTTAGGGTAGACTAAGGGTTAGGTTTAGGCTTAGGGTTAGGGTTCGGGTTAGGGTTCGGGTTAGGGTTAAGATTAGGGTAAGGTTAAGGGTTAGGGTTAAGGTTACGGTCAGGGTTAGGGTTGGGTTAGTGTTTGGTTAAGGGGTAGAGTTAGGATTAGGGTTAGGGTTAGGGTAAGGGTAAGGGTTAGGTTTAGGGCTTAGGGTTAGGTTTAGGGTTAGGGTTAGGGTTGGGTTAAGGATAAGGGTTAGGGGTAAGTTTAGGGTTAGGGTTAGCGTTAGGGTTAATATTAGGTTTAGGGTGAGGGTACTGGTAAGGTTTAGGGTTAGGTTTAGGGTTAAGGTTAGGGTAAGGGTAAGGGTTAGGGTTAGGGTTATGGTTAGGGTTAGGGTTAAGTGTTAGTGTTAGGGTTAGGGTTAGGTTTATGGTTAGGGTTAGGATAAGGGTAAGGGTTAGTGTTAGTGCTAGGGCTAGGGTTAGTGATAGGTTTATGGTTAGGGTTAGGGTAATGGTAAGTGTTAGTGTTTGTTAGGGTAAGGGTTAGGGTTAGGGTTAGGGTTAGGGTTAGTTTTAGGGTTAGGGTTAGGGTTAGGGTTAGCATTAAGGTTAGGGTTAGGGTAAGAGTAAGTGTTATGGTTAGGGTTAGGGTTACGGTTAGATTTAGGGGTTAGGGTTAGGGTAAGGGATAGTTTTAGGGTTAGGGTTAGGGTAAGTATAAGAGTTAGGGTTAGGTATAGGGTTAGGGTTCAGGTTAGGTTTAGCGTGAGGGTTAGGGTAAGGGTATGGGTTAGGGTTAGGGTTAGGGTTAGGGTTAAGGTTAGAGTTAGGGTTAGGGTAGAGTAAGGGTTAGGTTTAGGCTTAGGGTTAGGGTTCGGGTTAGGGTTCGGGTTAGGGTTAAGATTAGGGTAAGTTTAAGGGTTAGGGTTAAGGTTACGGTCAGGGTTAGGGGTTGGGTTAGTGTTTGGTTAAGGGGTAGAGTTAGGATTAGGGTTAGGGTTAGGGTAAGGGTAAGGGTTAGGTTTAGGGTTAGGAAAAGGTTTAGGGTTAGGGTTAGTGTTAGGGTTAGGGTAAGGGTAAGGTTTAGGTTTAGGGTTAGGGTTTGGTTTAGGGTTAGGTTTAGGGTAAGAGTTCGGGTTAGGTTTAGGTTAAGGGTAAGGTTTATAGTTAGGGTTAGGGTTAGGGTTGGGGTTAGGGTTAGGTTTAGGGTAAGTGTATGTGTTAGGTTTAGGTTTAGGTTTACGGTTAGGGTTAGGGTTAGCGTTAGGGTATGGGTAAGGGTTAGGGTTAGGGTTAAGGTAAGGGTCAGGGTTAGTGTTAGGGTTAGGGTTAGGTTTAGGGTAAGGGTTAGGGTTAGGTTTAGGGTAAGGGTAAGGTTTAGGGTTTGGGTTAGGGTTAGGGTAAGGGTAGGGATTAGGGTTACGGTTAGGGTAAGTGTTAGGTTAAGGGTTAGGGTTAGGGTTAGGTTTAGGGTTGGGATTAAGTTCAGGGTTAGGGTTAGGGTAAGTGTAATGGTTATGGTTAGGAATAGGGTTAGGGTGAGTGTTAGGGTTAGGGTTAGGGTAAGGGTTAGAGTTAGGGTTAGGGTTAGGGTAAGGGTTAGTGTTAGGGTTAGGGTAAGGGTAAGATTTAGGGTTAGGATTAGGGTGAGGGTAAGGGCAAGGGTTAGGGTTAAGGTTAGGGTTAAGTTTAGGGTTAGGGTAAGGGGTAGGATAAGGGTTAGGGTAGAGTTAGGGTTAGGGTTAGGGTAAAGGTTAGTGTTAGGGTTAGGGTAAGGGTAGGGTTTAGGGTTAGGGTTAGGGTTAGGTTAAGGGTAAGGGTAAGGGTTAGGGTTAGGGTTAGGTTTAGGGTAAGGGTAAGGGTTAGGGTTAAGGTTAGGGATAGGGTTAGGTTTAGGGTTAGGTTTAGGGTTAGGGTAAGGTTAAGGGTTAGGGTTAGGTTCAGAGTTATGGTTAGGGTAATGGTAAGGGTTAGGTTTAGTGTTAGGGTTTGGTTTAGGATTAGGGTTAGGGTTAGGGTTAGGGTTAGTGTTAGGGTAAGGGTTAGGGTTAAGTTTAGGGTTAGGGTTAAGGTTAGGTTTGGGGTTAGGGTAAGGGTAAGGGTTAGGGTCAGGTTTAGGGTTAGGGTTAGGGTAAGGGTAAGGGTTAGGTTTAGGGTCAGGTTTAGGGCTAGGGATAGGGTTAGGATTAGGGTTTGGGTAAAGATAAGGGTAGGGTTAGGGTTAGGATTAGGGTTAGGGTTAGGGTTAAGGTTAGGTTAGGGTGAGGGTAAGTGTAAGGGTTAGGGTTAGGTTTAGGGTTACGGTTAGGGTAAGGGTTAGGGTTAGGGTTAGTGTTAGGGTCAGGGTTAGGGTTAATGTAAGGTAAGGATTAGGGTTAGGATTAGGTTTAGGGTTAGGGTTAAGGTTAGGTTAGGGTGAGGGTAAGTGTAAGGGTTAGGGTTAGGGTAGGGTAAGCGTAAGGGTTTGAGTTAGGGTTAGGGTTAGGGTTAATGTTAGGGTTAGGGTAAGGGTATGCGTTAGGGTTAGGGTTAGGGTTATGGTAAGGGTAAGGGTTAGGGTTAAGGTTAGGGTTAAGTTTAGGGTTAGGGTAACGGGTAGGATAAGGGTTAGGGTTAGAATTAGGGTTAGGGTTAGGGTAAGGGTTAGTGTTAGGGTTAGGTTTAGGGTAAGGGTAAGGGTTAGGGTTAAGGTTAGGGATAGGGTTAGGTTTAGGGTTAGGTTTAGGGTTAGGGTAAGGGTAAGGGTTAGGGTTAGGTTCAGGGTTATGGATAGGGAAATTGTAAGGGTTAGGTTTAGTGTTAGGGTTTGGTTTAGGATTAGGGTTAGGGTTAGGGTTAGGGTTAGTGTTAGGGTAAGCGTAAGAGTTAGGGTTAAGTTTAGGGTTAAGGTAAGGGTAAGGGTAAGGATTATGGTTATAGTTAGGTTTAGAGTTAGGGTAAGGGTAAGGGTTCGAGTTAGGGTTAGGGTTAGGCTTAGGGTTAGTTAGGGCTTAGGGTAAGGGTAAGTGATAGGGTTAGGGTTAGGGTTAGGGTAAGGGTTAGGGTTAGGTTTAGGGTTACCATTAAGGTTATGGTTAGGGGAAGGGTAAGTGTTAGGGTTAGGGGTAGGGTTACGGTTAGATTTAGGGGTTAGGGTTAGGGTTAGGTTTAGAATTAGGGTTAGGGTTAGTATAAGAGTTAGGGTTAGGGATAGGGTTAGGGTTCAGGTTAGGTTTAGCATTAGGGTTAGGGTAAGGGTATGGGTTAGGGTTAGGGTTAGGGTTAGGGTTAGGGTTAAGGTTAGGGTTAAGGTTAGGGTTAGGGTTAGGGTAGGGTAAGGGTGAGGGTTAGGGTTAGGGTATGGGTTAGGGTTAGGGTTAGGGTTACGATTAGGGTAAGGTTAAGGGTTAGTGTTAAGGTTAGGTTCAGGTTTAGGGTTAGGCTTAGTGTTTGGATAAGGGTTAGGGTTAGGGTTAGGGTTAGGGAAAGGGTAAGGGTTAGGGTTAGGGTTAGGGTTAGGGTTAGGTAAGGGTAAGGTTAGGGTTAGGATTAGGGTTAGGGTTAAATTTAGTATTAGGGTTTAGGTTTAGGGTTAGGTTTAGGTTTAGGGTTAGGGTAAGGGTAAGGGTAAGGGTTAGGGTTAGGGAAAGGGTAAGGGATAGGGTTAGGGTGAGAGTTAGGGTAAGGATTAGGGTTAGGTTTAGGGTAAGGGTTAGGATTAGGGTATTATTTAGGGTTAGTTTTAAGGTTAGGGTCAGGGTTAGGGTTAGGGTTTGGTTAAGGGTTAGGGTTAGGTTTAGGGTTAGGGTTAGGGTAAGGGTAAGGTTTAGGTTTAGGGTTAGGGTTAGGTTTAGGGTTAGGGTTAGGGTTAGGGTAAGGATAAGGGTTAGGGGTAAGGTTAGGGTTAGGGTTAGGGTTAGGGTTAAGATTAGGTTAAGGGTGAGGGTAAAGATAAGGGTTAGGGTTATGTTTAGGCTTTGGGTTAGGGTAAGGGTAAGGGTTAGGGTTAAGGTTAGGGATAGGGTTAGGTTTAGGGTTAGGTTTAGGGTTAGGGTAAGGGTAAGGGTTAGGGTTAGGTTCAGGGTTATGGTTAGGGTAATGGTAAGGGTTAGGTTTAGTGTTAGGTTTTGGTTTAGGATTAGGGTTAGGGTTAGGGTTAGGGTTAGTGTTAGGGTAAGGGTTAGGGTTAAGTTTAGGGTTAGGGTTAAGGTTAGGTTTGGGGTTAGGGTAAGGGTAAGGGTTAGGGTCAGGTTTAGGGTTAGGGTTAGGATAAGGGTAAGGGTAAGGGTTAGGTTTAGGGTTAGGTTTAGGGCTAGGGATAGGGTTAGGATTAGGGTTTGGGTAAGGATAAGGGTAGGGTTAGGGTTAGGATTAGGGTTAGGGTTAGGGTTAAGGTTAGGTTAGGTTAGGGTGAGGGTAAGTGTAAGGGTTAGGGTTAGGTTTAGGGTTACGGTTAGGGTAAGGGTTAGGGTTAGGGTTAGTGTTAGGGTCAGGGCTAGGGTTAATGTAAGGTAAGGATTAGTGTTAGGATTAGGTTTAGGGTTAGGGTTAAGGTTAGGTTAGGGTGAGGGTAAGTGTAAGGGTTAGGGTTAGGGTTAGGGTAAGCGTAAGGGTTCGGGTTAGGGTTAGGGTTAGGGTTAATGTTAGGGTTAGGGTAAGGGTATGCGTTAGGGTTAGGGTTAGGGTTAGGGTTAGGGATAGCGTTAAGGTAAGCGTAAGAGTTACGGTTAAGTTTAGGGTTAAGGTAAGGGTAAGGGTAAGGGTTAGGGTTATAGTTAGGTTTAGAGTTAGGGTAAGGGTAAGGGTTAGGGTTAGGGTTAGGATTAGGCTTAGGGTTAGGGTAGGGCTTAGTGTAAGGGTAAGTGTTAGGGTTAGGGTTAGGGTAAGGGTTAGGGTTAGGTTTAGAGTTACCATTAAGGTTATGGTTAGGGGAAGGGTAAGTGTTAGGGTTAGGGGTAGGGTTACGGTTAGATTTAGGGGTTAGGGTTAGGGTTAGGTTTAGGGTTAGAGTTAGGGTAAGGGTAAGGGTTATGGTTAGGGTTAGGGTTAGGGAAAGGGTAAGTGTTAGGGTTAGGGTTAGAGTTAGGGTAAGAATTAGGGTTAGGGTAAGGGTTAGGGTTAGGGTTAAGGTTAGCATTAAGGTTAGGGTTAGGGTTAGGGTAAGGGTAAGGTTTAGGGTTAGGGTTAAATTTAGGGTTAGGGTTAGGGTTAGGTTAAGGGTAAGCGTTAGGGTTTGGGTTAGGGTTAGGGAAAGGGTAAGGGTTA
The DNA here is from genome assembly GCA_024803745.1 of Megascapheus bottae. Taxonomy (NCBI): domain Eukaryota; kingdom Metazoa; phylum Chordata; class Mammalia; order Rodentia; family Geomyidae; genus Megascapheus; species Megascapheus bottae. The sequence continues at coordinate 16,045 of JANJXV010001282.1, forward strand.
GGGTAAGGGTTAGGTTTAGTGTTAGAGTTAGGGTAAGGTTTAGGGTTAGGGTAAGGGTTAGGGTTACGCGTACGGTTAGCATTAAGGTTAGGGTTAAGGTAAGGGTAAGTGTTAGGGTTAGGGTTAGGTTTACGGTTAAATTTACTGGTTAGGGATAGGGTTAGGGTAAGGATAAGGGTTAGGGGTAAGTTTAGGGTTAGGGTTAGGATTATGGTTAAGATTAGGTTTGGGGTGAGGGTAAGGGTAAGGGTTAGGATTAGGGTTAGGGTTAGGGTAAGGGTAAGGGTTAGGGTTAGGGTTAGGGTTAAGGGTTAGGGTTAGGGTTAGGGTTAGGGTTAGGTTTATGGTTATGGTTAGGGTAAGGGTAAGGGTTAGTGTTAGGGTTAGTGTTAGGGTTAGGTTAGGGTTAGTGTTAGGGTTAGGGTAAGGGTAATGGTTAGGGTTAGGGTTAGTGTTAGTGATTGTTTTAGGGTTACGGTTAGGGTAAGGGTAAGTGTTAGTGTTAGGGTTAGGGTTAGGGTAAGGATTAGGGTTAGGGTTAAGGTTAGGATTAAGTTTAGGGTTAGGGTAAGGGTAAGTGTTAGGGTTAGGGTTAGGCTTAGGGTAAGGGTTAGGGTTAGGGTTAGGGTTAGGGTTAGGGTTAAGGTTAGAGTTAGTGTTAGGGTAGAGTAAGGGTTAGGCTTAGGCTTAGGGTTAGGGTTCAGGTTAGGGTTCGGGTTACGGTTAAGATTAGGGTAAGGTGAAGGGTTAGGGTTAAGGTTACGGTCAGGGTTATGGGTTGGGTTAGTGTTTGGTTAAGGGGTAGAGTTAGGATTAGGGTTAGGGTTAGGGTAAGGGTAAGGGTTAGGTTTAGGTTTAGGGTTAGGTTTAGGGTTAGGGTTAGGGTTAGGGTAAGGATAAGGGTTAGGCGTAAGTTTAGGGTTAGGGTTAGCGTTAGGGTTAATATTAGGCTTTGGGTGTGGGTACGGGTAAGGTTTAGGGTTAGGTTTAGCGTTATGGTTAGGGTAAATGTAAGGGTTAGGGTTAGGGTTATGGTTAGGGTTAGGGTTAAGGGTTAGTGTTGTGGTTAGGGTTAGGTTTATGGTTAGGGTTAGGATAAGGGTAAGGGTTAGTGTTAGTGTTAGGGTTAGGGTTAGTGATAGGTTTATGGTTATGGTTAGGGTAATGGTAAGTGTTAGGGTTAGGGTTAGGGGTAGGGTTAGGTTTATGGTTAGGGTTATGGTAAGGGTAAGGGTCAGAGTTAGGGGTAGGTTTAAGGTTAGTGATAGGTTTAAGGTTAGGGTTAGGGTAAGGGTAAGGGTTTGGGTTAAGGTTAGGGTTAGGTTTAGGTTAGGGTTAGGGTTAGGGTTAGGGTTAGGGTAAGGGTTAGGATTAGGGTTAGGGTTAGCATTAGGTTTATGGTTAGGGTTAGAGTAAGGGTAAGGGTTAGTTTTAGGGTTAGGGTTAGTGTTAGTGATACGTTCAGGGTTAGGGTTAGGGTAAGGATAAGTGTTAGGGTTAGGGTTAGGGTTAGGGTTAGGTTTATGGTTATGGTTAGGGTAAGTTTAAGTGTTAGGGTTAGGGTCAGGGTTAGGGTTAGTGATAAGTTTAGGGTTAGGTTTAGGGTAAGGTCAAGTGTTATGATAGGGTTAAGGTTAAGGTTAGGGTTAGGGTTAGTGTTAGGGTTAGGGTAAGGATTAGGGTTAGGTTAGGGATAGGTTTAGGATTAGGGTTACAATTCGAATTAGGGTTAGGGTTAGTGTAAGGGTAGGGGTTAGGGTAAGGGTAAGTGTTAGGTTTAGGGTTAGGGTAAGGGTAAGGGTAAGGGTTAGGGTTAGTGTGAGGGTTAGGGTTTGGTCAAGGTTTAGGGTTAGGGGTTAGGGTTGGGGTTAGGGTTAGAGTTAGGGTAAGGGTTAGGGTTATGGTTACTGTTAGGGTAATGGTTAGGGTTAGGATTAGCGCTAGGGTAAGTGTTAGTGTTAGGGTTAGGGTTAGGTTTAGGGGTAGGGTTAGGGTAAGGGTTAGGGTTAGGGTTAGGGTTAGGGTAAGCGTTAGGGTTAGGGTCAGGGTTAGGGTTAGGGTTAGGGGAAGGGGAAGGGTTAGGGTTAGGTTTAGTTTGAGGGTTAGGATTAGGGTTGAGGTTAGGGTTAGTTTTAGAGGGTAGGGTTAGGGTTACAGTGAGGGTGAGGGTTAGGTTTAGGGTTAGGGTTAGGGTAAGGGTAAAGGTTGGGGTTAGGGTTAGGTTTAGGGTAAGGGTATCTGTTAGGGTTAGGTTTAGGGTTAGGGTTAGGGTTAGGGTTAGCGTTAGGGTAAGGGTAAGGGTTAGGGTTAGGGTTAGGGTTAAGGTTAGGTTTAGGGTTAGGGTTAGGGTTAGGTTTAGGGTAAGGGTTAGGGTTAATTTTAGGGTAAGGGGAAGGTTTAGGGTTAGCGTTAGGGTTAGGGTTAGGTAAGGGTAAGGTTTAGGGTTAGGGGTAGGGTTAGGGTTACATTTAGGGTTAGGGTTAGGTTTAGGGTTAGGGTTAGGGTAAGGGTAAGGTTTATTGTTAAGGTTAGGATTAGGGTTAAGGTAAGGGTAAAGGTTAGGGTTAGGGGTAGGGTTAGTGTAAGGGTTAGGGTTAGGTTTAGGGTAAGGGTCAGGTTTAGGGTTAGGGTTTGGGTAAGGGTAAGGTTAGGGTTAGGGTTTCGGTTAGGGTTAAATTTAGGGTTAGGTTTAGGGTTAGCGTTAGGGTTAGGGTTAGGGGAAGGGGAAGGGTTAAGGTTAGGGTTAGGATTAGGGTTAAGGGTTAGGGTTAGTGTTAGGGTTAGGTTTATGGTTATGGTTAGGGTAAGGGTTAGTGTTAGGGTTAGTGTTAGGGTTAGGTTAGGGATAGGGTTAGGGTTAGGGTAAGGGTAATGGTTAGGGTTAGGGTTAGTGTTAGTGATTGTTTTAGGGTTACGGTTAGGGTAAGGGTAAGTGTTAGGGTTAGGGTTAGGGTTAGGGTAAGGGTTAGGGTTAGGGTTAGGGTTAGCATTAAGGTTAGGGTTAGGGTAAGGGTAAGTGTTAGGGTTAGAGTTGGGGTTACGGTTAGATTTAGGGGTTTGGGTTAGGGTTAGGTTTAGGGTTAGGGTTAGGGTAAGTGTAAGAGTTAGTGTTAGTTATAGGGTTAGGGTTCAGGTTAGGTTTAGCGTGAGGGTTAGGGTAAGGGTATGGGTTAGGGTTAGGGTTAAGGTTAAGTTTAGGGTTAGGGTTAGGGTTAGGGTAAGGTTTAGGGTTAGGTTTAGGGTTAGGGTTAGGGTAAGGGTAAGGGTTAGGGTTAGGGTTAGGGTTAGGGTTAGAGTTAAGGGTTAGAGTTAGGGTTATGGTTAGGTTTATGGTTATGGTTAGGGTAAGGGTAAGGTTAGTGTTAGGTTTTGTGTTAGGATTCGGTTAGGGTTAGGTTAGGGTTAGGGTTAAGGGTTAGGGTTAGGGTTAGGATTATGGTTATGGTTAGGGTAAGGGTAAGGGTAAGTGTTAGGGTTAGGGTTAGGGTTAGGGTAATGTTTAGGGTTCGGGTTAGGGTTAGCATTAACGTTAGGATTAGGGTAAGGGTAAGTGTTAGGGTTAGGGTTACGGTTACGGTTAGATTTAGGGGTTAGGGTTAGGGTTAGGGTTAGTTTTAGGGTTAGGGTTAGGGTAAGTATAAGAGTTAGGGTTAGGTATAGGGTTAGGGTTCAGGTTAGGTTTAGTGTGAGGGTTAGGGTAAGGGTATGGGTTAGGGTTAGTGTTAGGGTTAGGGTTAAGGTTAGAGTTAGGGTTAGGGTAGAGTAAGGGTTAGGTTTAGGCTTAGGGTTAGGGTTCGGGTTAGGGTTCGGGTTAGGGTTAAGATTAGGGTAAGTTTAAGGGTTAGGGTTAAGGTTACGGTCAGGGTTAGGGTTAGGGTTAGTGTTTGGTTAAGGGGTAGGTTTAGGTTTAGGGTTAGGGTTAGGGTAAGGGTAAGGGTTAGGTTTAGGGTTAGGGTTAGGTTTAGGGATAGGGTTAGGGTTAGGGTAAGGATAAGGGTTAGGGGTAAGTTTAGGGTTAGGGTTAGCGTTAGGGTTAATATTAGGTTTAGGGTGAGGGTACGGGTCAGGTTTAGGGTTAGGTTTAGGGTTAAGGTTAGGGTAAGTGTTAGGGTTAGGGTTAGGGTTATGGTTAGGGTTAGGGTTAGGATTAGGGTTAAGGGTTAGGGTTAGGGTTAGGGTTAGGTTTATGGTTAGGGTTAGGATAAGGGTAAGGGTTAGTGTTAGTGTTAGGGTTAGGGTTAGTGATAGGTTTATCGTTAGGGTTAGGGTAATGGTAAGTGTTAGGTTTAGGGTTAGGGTTAGGTTTATGGTTAGAGTAATGGTAAGGGTAATGGTTAGGGTTAGGTTTACGGTTAGTGATAGGTTTAGGGTTAGGGTTAGGGTAAGGGTAAGGGTTTGGTTTAAGGTTAGGGTTATGGTTAGGTTAGGGTTAGTGTTAGGGTTAGGGTAAAGGTAAGGGTTAGGATAAGGGTTAGGGTTAGGGTTAAGGGTTAGGGTTAGGTTTAGGGTTAGGGTTAGCATTAGGTTTATGGTTATGGTTAGATTAATGGTAAGGTTTAGGGTTAGGGTTAGTTTTAGGGTTAGGGTTAGGGTAAGTATAAGAGTTAGGGTTAGGTATAGGGTTAGGGTTCAGGTTAGGTTTAGTGTGATGGTTAGGGTAAGGGTATGGGTTAGGGTTAGTGTTAGGGTTAGGGTTAAGGTTAGAGTTAGGGTTAGGGTAGAGTAAGGGTTAGGTTTAGGCTTAGGGTTAGGGTTCGGGTTAGGGTTCGGGTTAGGGTTAAGATTAGGGTAAGTTTAAGGGTTAGGGTTAAGGTTACGGTCAGGGTTAGGGTTAGGGTTAGTGTTTGGTTAAGGGGTAGGTTTAGGTTTAGGGTTAGGGTTAGGGTAAGGGTAAGGGTTAGGTTTAGGGTTAGGGTTAGGTTTAGGGTTAGGGTTAGGGTTAGGGTAAGGATAAGGGTTAGGGGTAAGTTTAGGGTTAGGGTTAGCGTTAGGGTTAATATTAGGTTTAGGGTGAGGGTGCGGGTCAGGTTTAGGGTTAGGTTTAGGGTTAAGGTTAGGGTAAGTGTTAGGGTTAGGGTTAGGGTTATGGTTAGGGTTAGGGTTAGGATTAGGGTTACGGGTTATGGTTAGGGTTAGGGTTAGGTTTATGGTTAGGGTTAGGATAAGGGTAAGGGTTAGTGTTAGTGTTAGGGTTAGGGTTAGTGATAGGTTTATCGTTAGGGTTAGGGTAATGGTAAGTGTTAGGGTTAGGGTTAGGGTTAGGTTTATGGTTAGAGTTATGGTAAGGGTAAGGGTTAGGGTTAGGTTTACGGTTAGTGATAGGTTTAGGGTTAGGGTTAGGGTAAGGTAAGGGTTTGGTTTAAGGTTAGGGTTATGGTTAGGTTAGGGTTAGGGTTAGGGTTTGGGTAAAGGTAAGGGTTAGGATTAGGGTTAGGGTTAGGGTTAAGGGTTAGTGTTAGGTTTAGGGTTAGGGTTAGCATTAGGTTTATGGTTATGGTTAGATTAATGGTAAGGGTTAGTGTTAAGGTTAGGGTTAGTGTTGGTGATAGGTTTAGGGTTAGTGTTAGGGTAAGGATAAGTGTTAGGGTTAGGGTTAGGGTTAGGGTTAGGTTTATGGTTAGGGTTAGGGTAAGGGTAAGGGTTAGGGTTAGGGTCAGGTTTAGGGTTAGTGATAGGTTTAGGGTTATGTTTAGGGTAAGGTCAAGGGTTAGGTTAGGGTTAGGGTTAAGGTTAGGGTTAGGGTTAGGGTTAATGTTAGGGTAAGGGTAAGGGTTAGGGTTAGGGTTTTGGTTAGGGTTAAGTTTGGGGTTAGGGTTAGGGTTAGGGTTAGGGTTAGGATTAGGGTGTGGTTAGGGATAGGTTTAGGTTTAGGGTTAGGGTTAGAATTAGGGTTAGGTTTAGGGTAAGGGTAGGGATTAGGGTAAGGGTAAGTGTTAGGTTTAGGGTTAGGGTAAGGGTAAGGGTTAGGGTTAGTGTGAGGGTTAGGGTTTGGTTAAGGTCTAGGGTTAGGGGTTAGGGTTGGGGTTAGGGTTAGGATAAGGGTTAGGGTAAGTGTAAGTGTTAGGGTTAGTTTTATGGTTATGGTTAGGGTAAGGGTAATCGTTGGGGTTAGGGTTAGGTTTAGAGTAAGGGTCTGTGTTAGGGTTAGGTGTAGGGTAAAGGTTAGGTTTAGGGTTAGCGTTAGGGGAAGGGTAAGGGTTAGGGTTAGGGTTAGGGTTAAGGTTAGGTTTAGGGTTAGGGTTAGGGTTAGGTTTAGGGTTTGATTAGGGTTAAGTTTAGGGTAAGGGGAAGGTTTAGGGTTAGCGTTAGGTTTAGGGTTAGGGTAAGGGTAAGGTTTAGGGTTAGGGTTAGGGTTAGGGTTAGATTTAGGGTTAGGGTTAGGTTTAGGGTTAGGTTTAGGGTAAGAGTAAGGGTTATTGTTAGGGTTAGGGTTAGGGTTAAGGTAAGGGTAAAGGTTAGGTTTAGGGGTAGGGTTAGTGTAAGGGTTAGGGTTAGGTTTAGGGTAAGGGTCAGGTTTAGGGTTAGGGTTTGGGTAAGGGTAAGGTTAGGGTTAGGGTTTCGGTTAGGGTTAAATTTAGGGTTAGGTTTAGGGTTAGGGTTAGGTTTAGTGTTAGGGTTAGGTTAAGGGTAAGGGTTAGGGTTAGGGTTAGGGTTAGGTTTAGGGTTAGGTTTAGGATAAGATTTAGGATTAGCAGTAGGTTTATGGTTAGGGTTAGGGTAAGGGTAAGGGTTAGTGTTAGGGTTAGGTTAGTGTTAGTGATAGGTTTCGGGTTAGGGTTAGGGTAAGGGTAAATGTTATGGTTAAGGTTAGGGTTAGGTTTATGGTAAGGGTTAGAGTAAGGGTAACGGTTAGGGTTAGGGTTAGGGTTAGTGATAGGTTTAGGGTTAGGGTTAGGGTAAGGGTTAGGGTTATGGTTAGGGTTAGGGATAGGTTAGGGTTAGGTTTAAAGTTAGGGTTTTGGTTAGGGTTAGGGTTAGATTTAGGTTTAGGGTTAGCGTAAGGGTAAGGGTTAGGGTTAGGGTTTGGGTTAGGGTTAAGTTTAGGGTTCGGGTTAGGGTTAGGGTTAGGGTAAGGGTTAGGGTTAGGGTTAGGGTTAGGTTTGGTTTTAGGGTTACGGTTAGGTTTAGGGTTAGGGTAAGGATTAGGGTTAGGGTTAGGGTTAAGTTTAGGGTAGGGATTTGGGTAAGGGTAAGTGTTAGGTTTAGGGTTAGGTTAAGGGTAAGGGTTAGGGTGAGTGTGAGTGTTAGGGTTAGGTTAAGGTTTAGGGTTAGGGGTTAGGTTTGGGGTAGGTTTATTGTTATGGTAAGGGTTAGGGTTATGGTTACTGTTAGGGTAAGGGTTAGGGTTAGGGTTAGGGCTAGCGTAAGTGTTAGGGTTAGGGTTAGGGTTAGGTTTAGGGGTAGGGTTAGGGTAAGGGTTAGGGTTAGGTTTAGGGTTACGGTTAGGGTAAGGGTAAGTGTTAGGGTTATGGTTAGGGTTAGGATTAGGTTAAGTGTTAGGGTAAGGGATATGGTCAGGGTTAGGTTTAGGATTGACTTAAGTTTAGGGTTAGGGTTAGGGTAAGGTTAAGGGTTAGGGTTAGGGTTAGGGTAAGCATTAGGTTTAGGGTCAGGGTTAGGGTAGAGTTAGGGTTAGGGTAAGGGTAAGGGTTAGGGTTAGGTTTAGGTTTAGTGTTAGTGTTAGGGTTGATGTTAGGTTTAGAGGTAGAGGAAGGGTTAGGGTTAGGGTTAGGGTAAGGGTTAGGGTTAGGGTTAGGGTTAGAGTTAGGGTAAGGTTTAGAGTAAGGGTAAGGGTTAGGGTTAGGGTTAGGTTTAGGGTAAGGGTTAGGGTTTAGGGTTAATGTTAGGGTTAGGTTAAGGGTCAGGGTTAGGGTTAGGGTTATGGGTAGGATAAGGCTTAGGCTTAGGATAAGGGTAAGTGTTAGGGTTAAGGTTAGGTTAAGGGTTAGGGTTAAGGTTAGGGTTAGGTTTAGGGTTGGGGTCAGGGTTAGGATTAGGGTTAGGGTAAGGGTAAGTGTTAGGGTTAGGGTTAGGGTTAGGGTTAGGGTAAGTGTTAGGGTTAGGGTTAGGTTTAGGGTTAGGGTAAGGGTAAGGGTGAGGGTTAGGTTTAGGCTTAGGCTTTGGTTTAAGGTTGAGGTTAGGGTTAAGGTTAGGGTTAGGGTAAGGGGTAGGGTTACGGTTATGGTAAGGTTTAGGGTGAGGGTGAGGTTTAGGGTTAGGGTAATGGTAAGGGTTAGGTTTAGGTTTAGGTTTAAGATTGAAGTTAGTTTTAGGGTTAGAGTAAGGGTTAGGGTTAGGGTTAGGGTAAGGTTTAGTGTTCGGGTTGGGGTAAGGGTAAGGGTTAGAGTTAGGTTTAGGGATTAGGGTTAGTGTTAGGGTTAGGTTAGGGGATAGGGTTAGGGTTAGGGTTAGGATAAGGGTTAGGGTTAGGGTAAGGGTAAGGGTAAGTGTTAGGGTTAGGGTTAGGGTTAGGGTTAGGGTTAGGGTTATGTTTAGGGTTAGGGTTAGGGTAAGGGTATGTGTTAGGGTTAGGGTTAGGGTTAGGGTTAGGGTTAGCGTTAGGGTAAGCGTAAGGGTTAGGGTTAGGGTTAGGGTTAAGGTAAGGGTAAGGGTTAGGGTTAGGTTTAGGTATAGGTTAAATGTAAGGGTTAGGGATTGGTTTAGGGTAAGGGTAAGGTTTAAGGTTAGTGTTAGGGTTAGCTTAAGGGATAGGGTTAGAGTAATGTTAGGATTAGTTTAGGGGTAAGGTAAGGGGAAGGGTTAGGGTTAGGGTTAGGGTTAGGGTAAGGGTTAGGGTAAGCATAAGTGTTAGATTAGGGTTAGGTTTAGGGTAAAGGTAAGGATTAGGGTTAGGTTTAGGGTTAGGGTTAGAGGTTAGGGTTAGGTATAGGGTTAGGGTGAGGGTTAGGGTTACGGTAAGGGTAAGGGTTAGGGTTAGGGTTAGGAAAAGGGTTAGTGTTAGGTTTAAGGTTAGGATTAGGGTAAGGGAAAGAGTAGGGTTAGGGTTAGGGTAAAGGTTAAGGTTAGGGTTAGGGTTAGGGTTAAGGTTAGGGTTAGGGTTAGGGTTAGGGTAAGGATTAGGGTTAGGGTTAGGGTTAGGGTTAGAGTTAGGTTTAGGTTTAGAGTTATTGTTAGGGTTAGGGTAAGGGTTGGGGTTAGGGTTAGGTTTAGGGTTAGGGTTAGGGTTAGGGTTAGTGTTAGGGTAAGGTTAAGGGTTAGGGTTAGGGTAAGGGTTAGGGTTAAGGTTAGGGTTAGGATTAAGACTGAGGTTAGGGTTAGGGTTAGAGTAACGGTTAGGTTTAGGGTTAGGGTAAGGGTTAGTGTTAGAGTTAGGGTTAGGGTTAGAGTTAGGGTTCGGGTTAGGGTATGGGTAAGGGTTAGGGTTAGGGTTAGGATAAGTGTTAGGGTTAGGGTTAGGTTTAGGGTTATGGTTAGGGTAAGGGTAAGGGTTCGGGTTAGGGTTAGGGTTAGGGTTAGATTTAGGATTAGGGTTTGGGTAAGGGTAAGGGTTAGGGTTAGGGTTAGGTTTAGGGTTATGGTTAGGGTAAGGGTAAGGGTTAGGGTTAGGGTTAGGGTAAGGGAAAGGGTTAGGGTAAGGGTAAGGGTTTGGGTTAGGGTTAGGGTTAGTGTTAGGGTTAGGGTTAGAGTTAGGGTTCGGGTTAGGGTAGGGGTAAGGGTAAGAGTTAGGGTTAGGGGTTAGGGTTAGTGTTAGGGTTAGGTTAAGGGATAGGGTTAGGGTTAGGGTTAGAATAAGGGTTAGGGTTACGGTTAGGTTTAGGGTTATGGTTAGGGTAAGGGAAAGGGTTCGGGTTAGGGTTAGGGTTAGGGTTAGGGTTAGTTTTAGGGTTAGGGTTTGGGTAAGGGTAAGGTTTAGGGTTAGGGTTAGGTTTAGGGTTATGGTTACTGTAAGGGTAAGGGTTAGGGTTAGGGTTAGGGTTACGGTAAGGGTTAGGGTAAGGGTAAGGGTTAGGGTTAGGGTTAGGGTTATGGTTAAGGTTAGGGTTAGGGTTAGGGTTAGGGTTAGGTTTAGGTTTAGGGTTAGGTTTAGGGTTAGGGTTAGTGTAAGGGTAAGGGTTAGGGATAGGATTAGGGTTAGGGTTAGGGTAAGGGTTAGGGTTGGGTTAGGGTTAGGGTTAAGTTTATGGTTAGGGTTATGGTAAGGGTAAGGGTGAGGGTTAGGGTTAGGGTTAGGTTTAAGTTTAGGTTTAGGGTTATGGTAAGGGTTAGGGTTAGCGTTAGGGTAAGGGTAAGGGTTAGTGTTAGGGTTATGGTAAGGTTAAGGGTTAGAGTTAGGGTTAGGGTTAGGGTTAGGGTTAGGTTTAGGGTAAGGGTAAGTTTTAGTTTTAGGGTTTGGGTTAGGGTTAGGGTAAGGGTAAGGGGTAGGGTTGGGGTTAGGGTTAGGGTTAGGGTTAGGTTTAGGGTTAGGGTAAGGGTAAGTGTAGGGTAAGGTCAGGTTTAGGTTATGGTTTAGGGTTAGGCTTAGGGTTAGGATAAGATTTAGGTAAGGGTAAGTGTTAGGGTTAGGGTTAGGGTTAGGATATGTGTAAGGTTTAGGGATAGGTTTAGTGTTAGGGTTAGCTTAAGTATTATTGTTAGAGTTAGGGTAAGGGTAAGGGTTAGGGTTAGGAATTGGGGTAGGGTTAGGGTAAGGGTTAGGGTTAGGGTTAGGGATAAGGTTAGGTTTAGGTTTAGGGTTAGGGTAAGGGTAATGGTTAAGGTTAGGGTTAGGGTAGGGATAGGGTTAGGTTTAGGGGAAGAGTTAGGGTTAGGTTTAGGTTAAGGGTAAGGTTTAGGGTTAGGGTTAGGGATAGGGTTGCGGTTAGGGTTAGGGTTAGAGTAAGGGTATGTGTTAGGGTTAGGTTTAGGGTTACGGTTACGGTTAGGGTTACCGTTAGGGGAAGGGGAATGGTTAGGGTTAGGGTTAAGTTTAAGGTAAGGGTCAGGGTTAGGGTTAGGGTTAGGGTTAGGTGTAGGGTAAGGGTTTGGATTAGGTTTAGGGTTGGGGGAAGTTTTAGGGTTAGGGTTTGGGTAAGGGTAAGGGTTAGGGTTAGGGTTAGGTTTAGGGTTATGGTTAGGGTAAGGGTAAGGATTAGGGTTAGGGTTAGGGTTAGGGTAAGGGTAAGGGTAAGGGTTAGGGTAAGGGTAAGGGTTAGGGTTAGGGTTAGGGTTAGAGTTAGGGTTCGGGTTAGGGTAGGGGTAAGGTTTAGAGTTAGGGTTAGGGGTTAGGGTTAGTGTTAATGTTAGGTTAAGGGATAGGGTTAGGGGTAGGGTTAGGGTTAGGGTTAGGGTTAGAGTTAGGGTAAGGGTTAGGGTTAGGGTTAGGTTTAGGGTTAGGGTTAGGGTTAGGGTAAGAGCAATGGTTAGGTTTAGGGTTAAGGTTAGGGTTAGGGTTAGGGTAAGGGTTGGGTTTAGGTTTAGGTTTAGGGTAAGGGTAAGGGGTAGTGTTACGGTTAGGGTTAGGGTTAAGGTTAGGGTTAGGATTATGGTTAGGGATAGGGTAAGCGTTAGGTTTAGGTTAAGGTAAGGGTTGGGGTTAGGGATGGGGTTAAGTTTAGAGTTAGGTTTAGAGTTTGGTTAAGGTTAAGAGTTAGGGTTGGTGTTAGGGTTAGGATTAGGTTAAGGGTTTTGGTTAGGGTTAGGGTTAGAGTTAGGTTTAGGGTTGGATAAAGGTAAGGGTTAGGGTTAGGTTTAGGGTTAGGGTTAGTGTTAACGTTAGGGTAAGTGTAACGGTTATGGTTAGGGTTAGGGTTAAGGTAAGGTTAAGGGTTATGGTTAGGGTTAGTGTTAGTTTAAGGGTAAGGTTAGGCTTAGGTTTAGGGTAAGGGTAAGGTTTAGGGTTAGGGTTAGGGTTAGGGTTAGGGTAAGGGTTAGGGTTACAGTTAGGGTTAGGGTTAGTTTAGGGTTAAGGTAAGGGTAAGGGTTAAGGTTAGGGTTAGGGTAAGGGTTAGGGTTAGGGTTAGAGTTAGGGTAGGGTTAGGGTAAGCATGAGTGTTGTTGTTAAGGTTAGGTTTAGGATAAAGGTAAGGATTAGGGATAGGTTTAGAGGTTAGGGTTAGGGATAGGGTTAGGGAGAGGGTTAGGTTTAGGGTTAGGGTTAGGGTAAGGGTAAGGGTTGGAGTTAGGTTTAGGGTTAGGGTAAGGGTATGTGTTAGGGTTAGGTTTAGGGCTAGGGTTAGGGTTAGGGTTAGCGTTAGGGGAATGGTAAGGTTTAGGGTTTGCGTTAGGATTAGGGTTAGGGTAAGGGTAAGGTTTAGAGTTAGGGTTAGGGTTTGGGTTAGGGTTAAGGTAAGGGTAAAGGTTAGGGTTAGGGTTAGGGTAAGGGTAAGGGTTAGGGTTAGGTTTAGGGTAAGGGTCAGGTTTAGGGTTAGGGTTAGGGTAAGGGTAAGGTTAGGGTTAGGGTTACGGTTAGGTTAAATTTAGGGTTAGGCTTAGGGTTAGGGTTAGGTTTAGGGTTAGGGTTAGGGTAAGTGTAAGGGTTAGCGTTAGGTTTAGGGTTAGGGAAAGGGTAAGGATTAGGGTTAGGGTTAGAGTTAGGGTAAGGATTAGGGTTAGGGTTACGGTTAGGGTAAGGGTTAGGGTTAGGGTTAGGGTTAGTGATAGGTTTAGGGTTACGGTTAGGGTAAGGTTAAGTGTTAGGTTAGGGTTAGGGTTAAGTTTAGGGTTAGGGTTATGGTTAGGGTTAGGTTTAGGGTTAGGGTTATGATAAGGGTAAGCGTTATTGTTAGGGTTAGGGTTAGGGTTAAGGTAAGGTAAAGGTTAGGGTTGGAGTTAGGGTTTGGTAAGGGTTAGGGTTAGGTTTAGGGTAAGGGTCAGGTTTAGGGTTAGGGTTAGGGTAAGGGTAAGGTTAGGGTTAGGGTTACGGTTAGGGTTAAATTTAGGGTTAGGTTTAGGGTTAGGGTTAGGTTTAGGGTTAGGGTTAGGGTAAGGGTAAGGGTTAGGGTTTGGTTTAGGGTTAGTGAAAGAGTAAGGATTAGGGTTAGGGTTAGAGTTAGGGTAAGGATTAGGGTTAGGGTTAGGGTTAGGGTAAGGGTTAGGGTTAGGGTTAGGGTTAGGGTTAGCATTAAGTTTAGGGTTAGGGTAAGGGTAAGTCTTAGGGTTAGGGTTAGGGTAACGGTTACATTTAGGGTTAGGTTTAGGGTTAGGGTTAGGGTAAGGATAAGAGTTAGGGTTAGGGATAGAGTTAGGTTTTGGGTTAGGTTTAGCGTTAGGGTTAGATTAACGGTAAGTGTTAGGGTTAGGATTAGGGTTAGGGTTAGGGTTTGGTTAAGGGTTAGGGTTAGGTTTAGGGTTAGGGTTAGGGTAAGGGTTAGGGTAAGGGTTAGGTTTAGGGTTAGGGTTAGGTTTAGGGTTAGGGTTAGGGTAAGGATAAGGGTTAGGGTTACGGTTAGAGTTAGTGTAAAGATTGGGGTTAGGTTTAGGGCAAGGGTAGGTTAGGTTTAGGTTTAGCATTAAGGTTAGGGTTAGGGTAAGGGTAAGTGTTAGGGTTAGGGTTAGGTTTACAGGAAGATTTAGGGGTTAGTTTTAGGGTTAGGTTTAGGGTTAGGGTTAGGGTAAGGATAAGAGTTAGGCTTAGGCATAGGTTTAGGGTTCGGATTAGGTTTAGTGTTAGGGTTAGGGTAAGGGTAAGGGTTAGGGTTAGGGTTAGGGTTAAGGTTAGGGTTAGGGTTAGGGTAAGTGTAAGGGTTAGGGTTAGGGTTAGGGTTAGGGTAAGTTTAAGGGTTAGGGTTAGTGTTAAGTTTAGGGTTAGGGTTAGCGTTATGGTTAGGTTTAGGGTTAGGTTTATGGTTAGGGTTAGTGTTAGTGATAGGTTTAGGGGTAGGGTTAGGCTAAGGGTAAGGGTTAGGGTTAGGGTTATGGTTAGGGTAAGGTGAAGGGTTAGGGTTAGGGTTAGGGTTAAGATTGAGGTTAGGGTTAGGGTTAGAGTAAGGGTTAGGTTTAGGGTTAGGGTAAGGGTTAGTGTTAAGGTTAGGGTTAGGGTTAGAGTTAGGGTTTGGGTTAGGGGAGGGGTAAGGGTTAGAGTTAGGTTTAGGGGTTAGGGTTAGTGTTAGGGTTAGGTTAAGGGATAGGGTTAGGGTTAGGGTTAGTGTTAAGGTTAGGGTTAGGTTTATTGTTAGGGTCAGGGTAAGGGTAAGGGTTAGTGTTAGAGTTAGAGTTAGGGTTAGTGATAGGTTTAGGGTTAGGGTAAGGGTAAGTGTTAGGTTTAGGTTCAAGTTTAGGGTAAGGTTTATGGTTAGGGTTAGGGTAAGGGTAAAGGTTAGGGTTAAGGTTAGGGTTAGGGTAAGGGTAAGGGTTTGGGTTAAGGTTAGGTTTAGGGTTAGGTTAGGGTTAGGGTTAGGGTTAGGGTAAGGGTAAGGGTTAGGGTTAGGGTTAAGAGTTAGGGTTAGCGTTAGGGTTAGGGTTAGCGTTAGGTTTATGGTTAGGGTTAGGGTTGGGTTAGGGTTAGGTTTATGGTTAGGGTTAGGGTAAGGGTAAGAGTTAGGGTTAGGGTTTGGGTTAGGGTTAAGATTAGGGTTAGGGTTAGGGTTAGGGTAAGGGTTAGGGTTAGGGTTAGGGTTAGGGTAGGGGTTAGGGTAAGGATAAGTGTTAGGTTTAGGGTTAGGGTAAGGGTAAGGGTTAGGGTTAGTGTGAGGGTTAGTGTTAGGTTAAGGTTTAGGGTTAGGTGTTAGGGTTGGGGTTAGGTTTAGATTTAGGGTAAGGGTTAGGGTTAGGGTTACGGTTAGGGTAATGGTTAGGGTTAGGGTTAGGGCTAGCGTAAGTGTTAGGATTAGGGTTAGGTTTAGGGGTAGGGTTAGGGTAAGGGTAAGTGTTAGGGTTAGCGTTAGGTTTAGGGTTAGGGTAAGTGTTAGGGTAAGTGTTAGTGTCAGGGCTAGGTTTAGGGTTAGGGTGAGGGTAAGGTTATGGGTTAGGGTTAGGGTTAGGGTAAGCGTTAGGGTTAGGGTCAGGGTTAGGGTTAGGGTTAGATTTAGGGTAATGGTAAGGGTTAGGGTTAGGTTTAAGGTTAGGGTTAGGTTAGGGTTGAGGTAAGTGTTAGAGTTAGAGGAAGGGTGAGGGTTAGGGTTAGGGTTAGGGTTAGAGTAAGGGTAAGGGTAAGGGTTAGGGTTAGGCTTAGGGTTAGGGTTAGGGTTAGGGGTTAGGTTTAATATTAGGGTTAGGTAAGGGTTAGGGTTAGGGTTAGGATAAGGCTTAGGGTTATTGTAAGGGTAAGTGTTAGGGTTAGGGTTAGTGTTAGGGTAAGTGTTAGGTTGAGGGTTAGGGTAAGGGTAAGGTTATGGTTAGGGTTAGGGTTAGGGTTAGGGTAAGGGTAAGGGATAGGGTTAGGGTTAGGGTTAGGGTTAGGGTAAGGGTATGGGTTAGGGGTAGGTTTAGGGTTAGCGTTAGGGTTAGGGTAAGGGTAAGGGTTAAGTTTAGGGTTAGGGTAAGGGTTAGCGTTAGGGTAAGGGTAAGGGTTAGTGTTAGGGTTTGAGTTAAAGTAAGGGTAAAGGTTAGGGTTAGGGTTAGGGTTAGGTTTTGGGTAAGGGTTAGGGTTAGGTTTAGGGTTAGGGTAAGGTTTAGGGTTAGGGTTAGGGCAAGGGTAAGGTTAGGGTTAGGGTTAAATTTAGGGTTAGGTTTAGGGTTAGGATGAGGTGTAGGTTTAGGGTTAGGGTAAGAGTAAGGGTTAGGGTTAGGGTTGGAGGTAGGGAAAGGGTAAGGGTTAGGGTTACGGTTAGAGTTAGTGTAAGGATTGGAGTTAGGGTTAGAGTAAGGGTAGGGTTAGGTTTAGGTTTAGCATTAAGGTTAGGGTTAGGGTAAGGGTAAGTGTTAGGTTTAGGGTTAGGGTTACGGTAAGATTTAGGGGTTAGTTTTAGGGTTAGGTTTAGTTTTAGGGTTAGGGTAAGGATAAGAGTTAGGCTTAGGCATAGGGTTAGGGTTCGGATTAGGTTTAGTGTTAGGGTTAGGGTAAGGGTAAGGGTTAGGGTTAGCGTTAGGGTTAAGGTTAGGGTTAGGGTTAGGGTAAGTATAAGGGTTAGGGTTAGGGTTAGGGTAAGTTTAAGAGTTAGGGTTAGTGTTAAGTTTAGGGTTAGGGTTAGCGTTATGGTTAGGTTTAGGGTTAGGGTTAGGGTTAGGGTTAGTGTTAGTGATAGGTTTAGGGGTAGGGTTAGGCTAAGGGTAAGGGTTAGGGTTAGGGTTATCATTAGGGTAAGGTGAAGGGTTAGGGTTAGGGTTAGGGTTAAGATTGAGGTTAGGGTTAGGGTTAGAGTAAGGGTTAGGTTTAGGGTTAGGGTAAGGGTTAGTGTTAGTGTTAGGGTTAGGGTTAGAGTTAGGGTTTGGGTTAGGGGAGGGGTAAGGGTTAGAGTTAGGTTTAGGTGTTAGGGTTAGTGTTAGGGTTAGGTTAAGGGATAGGGTTAGGGTTAGGGTTAGTGTGAGGGTTAGTGTTAGTTTAAGGTTTAGGGTTAGGGGTTAGGGTTGGGGTTAGGTTTAGAGTTAGGGTAAGGGTTAGGGTTAGGGTTACGGTTAGGGTAAGGGTTAGGGTTAGGGCTAGGGCTAGCGTAAGTGTTAGGATTAGGGTTAGGTTTAGGGGTAGGGTTAGGGTAAGGGTAAGTGTTAGGGTTAGCGTTAGGTTTAGGGTTAGGGTAAGTGTTAGGGTAAGGGTTAGTGTCAGGGCTAGGTTTAGGGTTATGGTGAGGGTAAGGTTAAGGGTTAGTGTTAGGGTTTGGGTAAGCGTTAGGGTTAGGGTCAGGGTTAGGGTTAGGGTTAGATTTAGGGTAAAGGTACGGGTTAGGGTTAGATTTAATGTTAGGGTTAGGTTAGGGTTCAGGTAAGTGTTAGAGTTAGAGGAAGGGTGAGGGTTAGGGTTAGGGTTAGGGTTAGGGTTAGGGTTAGAGTAAGGGTAAGGGTAAGGGTTAGGGTTAGGCTTAGGGTTAGGGTTAGGGTTAGGGGTTAGGGGTTAGGGTTAATACTAGGGTTAGGTAAGGGTTAGGGTTAGGGTTAGGTTTAGGATAAGGCTTAGGGTTATTGTAAGGGTAAGTGTTAGGGTTAGGGTTAGTGTTAGGGTAAGTGTTAGGTTGAGGGTTAGGGTAAGGGTAAGGTTATGGTTATGGTTAGGGTTAGGGTTAGGGTAAGGCTAAGAGATAGGGTTAGGGTTAGTGTTAGGGTAAGGGTAAGGGTTAGGGGTACGTTTAGGGTTAGGCTTAGGGTAAGGGTAAGGGTTAAGTTTAGGGTTAGGGTTAGGTTTAGGGTTAGGGTTAGGGTTAGGGTTAGGGTAAGGGTTAGCGTTAGGGTAAGGGTAAGGGTTAGGGTTAGGGTTTGAGTTAAAGTAAGGGTAAAGGTTAGGGTTAGGGTTAGGGTTAGGTTTTGGGTAAGGGTTAGGGTTAGGTTTAGGGTTAGGGTAAGGTTTAGGGTTAGGGTTAGGGCAAGGGTAAGGTTAGGGTTAGGGTTAAATTTAGGGTTAGGTTTAGGGTTAGGGTGAGGTGTAGGTTTAGGGTTAGGGTAAGGGTAAGGGTTAGGGTTAGGGTTGGGGGTAGGGAAGGGTAAGGTTTAGGGTTACGGTTAGAGTTAGTGTAAGGATTGGGGTTAGGGTTAGGGTAAGGGTAGGGTTAGGTTTAGGTTTAGCATTAAGGTTAGGGTTAGGGTAAGGGTAAGTGTTAGGGTTAGGGTTAGGGTTACGGTAAGATTTAGGGGTTAGTTTTAGGGTTAGGTTTAGTTTTAGGGTTAGGGTAAGGATAAGAGTTAGGCTTAGGCATAGGGTTAGGGTTCGGTTTAGGTTTAGTGTTAGGGTTAGGGTTAGGGTAAGTGTAAGGGTTAGGGTTAGCGTTAGGGTTAAGGTTAGGGTTAGGGTTAGGGTAAGTGTAAGGGTTAGGGTTAGGGTTAGGGTTAGGGTAAGGTTAAGGGTTAGGGTTAGGGTTAAGTTTAGGGTTAGGGTTAGGGTTAGGGTTAGGTTTAGGGTTAGGGTTAGGGTTAGGGTTAGGGTTAGTGTTAGTGATAGGTTTAGGGTTAGGGTTAGGCTAAGGGTAAGGGTTAGGGTTAGGGTTAAGGTCAGGGTAAGGTTAAGGGTTAGGGTTAGGGTTAGGGTTAAGACTGAGGTTAGGGTTAGGGTTAGAGTAAGGGTTAGGTTTAGGGTTAGGGTAAGGGTTAGTGTTAGGGATAGGGTTAGGGTTAGAGTTAGGTTTTGGGTTAGGGGAGGGGTAAGGGTTAGAGTTAGGTTTAGGGGTTAGGGTTAGTGTTAGGGTTAGTTTAAGGGATAGGTTTAGGGTTAGGGTTAGTGTTAAGGTTAGGGTTAGGGTTATTGTTAGGGTCAGGGTAAGGGTAAGGGTTAGTGTTAGGGTTAGGGTTAGGGTTATTGTTAGGGTCAGGGTAAGGGTAAGGGTTAGTGTTAGGGTTAGGGTTAGGTTTAAGTTTAGGGTAAGGTTTATGGTTAGGGTTAGGGTAAGTGTAAAGTTTAGGGTTAGGGTTAGGGTAAGGGTAAGGGTTAGGGTTAGGGTTAAGAGTTAGGGTTAGGGTTAGGTTTAGGGTTAGCGTTAGGTTTATGGTTAGGGTTAGGGTAGGGTTAGGGTTAGGTTTAGGGTTAGGGTTAGTGATAGGTTTAGGGTTAGGTTTAGGGTATGGTCAAGTGTTAGGTTAGGGTTAGGGTTAAGGTTAGGGTTAGGGTTAGGTTTAGGGTTAGTTTTAGGGTTAGGGTTAGGGTAAGGGTAAGGGTTAGGGTTAGCGTTTGGATTAGGGTTAAGGTTAGGGTTAGGGTTAGGGTTAGGGTTAGGGTAAGGGTTAGGGTTAGGGTTAGGGATAGGTTTGGGTTTAGGGTTAGGGTTAGGGTTAGGGTTAGGTTTAGGGTTAGGGTTAGGGTAGGGGTTAGGGTAAGGGTAAGTGTTAGGTTTAGGGTTCGGGTAAGGGTAAGGGTTAGGGTTAGTGTGAGGGTTAGGGTTAAGTTTAGGGTTAGGGTTAGGGTTAGGCTTAGGTTTAGGGTTAGGGATAGGGTTAGGGTTAGTGTAAGGGTAAGGGTTAGGGATAGGATTAGGGTTAGGGTTAGGGTAAGGGTTAGGGTTAGGGTTAGGGTTAGGGTAAGGGTAAGTGTTAGGGTTAGGTTTAGGGTTAGGATAAGGGTAAGGCTTAGGTTTAGGGTTAGGGTTTGGGGTTAATGTTAGGGTTAGGGTAAGCGTTAGGGTTAGGGTCACGGTTAGGGTTAGGGTTAGATTTAGGGTAATGGTAAGGGTTAGGTATAGGTTTAAGGTTAGGGTTAGGTTATTGTTGAGGTAAGTGTTAGAGTTAGAGGAAGGGTGAGGTTTAGGGTTAGGGTAAGCGTTAGGGTTAGGGTTAGAGGTAGGGTTAGAGTTAGAGTAGGGTAAGGGTTAGGGTTAGGGTTAGGCTTAGGGTTAGGGTTAGGGTTAGGGTTTAGGGTTAATGTTAGGGTTAGGTTAAGGGTTAGGGTTAGGGTTAGGGTTAGGGTAAGGGTAAGGGTTAGGGGTAGGTTTAGGGTTAGGGTTAGGTTAAGGGTAAGGGTTAAGTTTAGGGTTAGGGTTAGGTTTACGGTTAGGTTTAGGTTTAGGGTTAGGGTAAGGTTTAGGGTTAGGGTTAGGGCAAGGGTAAGGTTAGGGTTAGGGTTAAATTTAGGGTTAGGGTTAGGGTTAGGGTAAGGGTAAGTGTTAGGGGTAGGTTTAGGGTTAGGGTTAGGTTAAGGGTAAGGGTTAAGTTTAGGGTTAGGGTTAGGGTTAGGGTTAGCGTTAGGGTAAGGGTAAGGGTTAGGGTTAGGGTTTGAGTTAAAGTAAGGGTAAAGGTTAGGGTTAGGGTTTGGGTTAGTTTTTTGGTAAGGGTTAGGGTTAAGTTTAGGGTTAGGGTAAGGTTTAGGGTTAGGGTTAGGGCAAGGGTAAGGTTAGGGTTAATGTTAAATTTAGGGTTAGGGTTAGGGTTCGGGTGAGGTTTAGGGTTAGGGTTAGGTTAAGGGTAAGGGTTAGGGTTAGGGTTCGGGTTAGGGAAAGGGTAAGGGTTAGGGTTACAGTTAGAGTTAGTGTAAGGATTGTGGTTAGGGTTTGGTTAAGGGTAGGGTTAGGTTTAGGTTTAGCATTAAGGTTAGGGTTAGGGTAAGGGTAAGTGTTAGGGTTAGGGTTAGGGTTACGGTAAGATTTAGGGGTTAGTTTTAGGGTTAGGTTTAGGGTTAGGGTTAGGGTAAGGATAAGAGGTAGGCTTAGGCATAGGGTTAGGGTTCGGATTAGGTTTAGTGTTAGGGTTAGGGTAAGGGTAAGGGTTAGGGTTAGGGTTAGGGTTAAGGTTAGGGTTAGGGTTAGGGTAAGTGTAAGGGTTAGGGTTAGGGTTAGGGTAAGGTTAAGGGTTAGGGTTAGGGATAAGTTTAGGGTTATGGTTAGGGTTAGGGTTAGTGTTAGTGATAGGTTTAGGGTTAGGGTTAGGGTTAGGGTTAAGATTGAGGTTAGGGTTAGGTTTAGAGTAAGGGTTAGGTTTAGGGTTAGGGTAAGGGTTAGTGTTAGAGTTAGGGTTAGGGTAAGGTTTAGTGTTACTGTTAGGGTTAGGGTTAGAGTTAGGGTTTGGGTTAGGGGAGGGGTAAGGGTTAGAGTTAGGTTTAGGGGTTAGGGTTGGCGTTAGGGTTAGGTTAAGGGATAGGGTTAGGGTTAGATTTAGGATAAGGGTTAGGGTTAGGTTTAGGGTTATGGTTAGGGAAAGGGTAAGGTTTCGGGTTAGGGTTAGGGTTAGGGTTAGTTTTAGGGTTAGGGTTTTGGTAAGTGTAAGGATTAGGGTTAGAGTTAGGTTTAGGGTTATGGTTAGTGTAAGGGTAAGGGGCAGGTTTAGGGTTAGGGTTAGGGTTAGGGTTAGTTTTAGGGTAAGGGTTAGGGTAAGGGTAAGTGTTAGGATTAGGGTTAAGTTTAGGGTTAGGTTTAGGGTTAGGGTTAGGTTTAGAGTTAGGGTTAGGGTTAGGGTAAGGGTTAGGGTTAGGGTTAGGGTTAGGTTTAGGTTAGGGTTAGGGTTAGGGTAAGGGATAGGTTTAGGGTTAGGTTTAGGTTTATGGTTAGGGTTAGGGTAAGGGCAAGGGTTAGGGTTAGGGTTAGGGTTATGGTTAGGTATAGGGTAAGGGTTAGGTTTAGGTTAGGGTAAGGGTTGGGGTTAGGGATAGGGTTAAGTTTAGAGATAGGTTTAGAGTTAGGGTAAGGTTAAGAGTTAGGGTTAGTGTAAGGGTAGGTTAAGGGTTTTTGTTATGGTTAGGGTTAGAGTTAGGTTTAGGGTTGGATAAAGGTAAGGGTTAGGGTTAGGGTTAGGGTTAGGGTTAGCGTTAGGGTAAGCGTAAGGGTTAGGGTTAGGGTTAGGGTTAGGGTTAAGGTAAGGGTAAGGGTTATGGTTATGGTTAGGGTTAGTTTAAGGGTAAAGGTTAGGGTTAGGTTTATGGTAAGGGTAAGGTTTAGGGTTTTTTGTTAGGGTTAGGGTTAGGGTAAGGGTTAGGGTTAGAGTTAGGGTTAGGTTTAGTTTAGGGTTGAGGTCAGGGTAAGGGTTAGGGTTAAGAATAGGGTTAGCGTAATGGTTAGGGTTAGGGTTTGAGTTAGGGTAGGGGTTAGGGTAAGCATATGTGTTAGTGTTAGGGTTAGGTTTAGGATAAAGGTAAGGATTAGGGTTAGGTTTAGGGTTAGGTTTAGAGGGTAGGGTTAGGGATAGGGTTAGGGTGAGGGTTAGGTTTAGGGTTAGGGTTAGGGTAAGGGTAAGGGTTGGGGTTAGGGTTAGGGTTAGGTTAAGGGTATGTGTTAGGGTGAGGTTTAGCGTTAGGGTTAGGGTTAGGGGAAGGGTAAGGGTTAGAGTTAGGGTTAGGGTTAAGGTTAGGGTTAGGGTTAGGGTTAGGGTTAGGGTTAGGGTTAGCTTTAGGTTTAGGGTAAGGGTTAGGGTTAAGTTTAGATTAAGGAGAAGGTTTAGGGTTTGCGTTAGGGTTAGGGTTAGGGTAAGGGTAAGGTTTAGGGTTAGGTTTAGATTTAGGGTTAGGGTTAGGTTTAGGGTTAGGGTTAGGGTAAGGGTAAGGGTTATTGTTAGGGTTAGGGTTAGGGTTATGGTTAAGGTAAGGGTAAAGGTTAGGGTTAGGGTTAGGGTAAGGGTTAGGGTTAGGTTTAGGGTAAGGGTCAGGTTTAGGGTTAGGGTTAGGGTAAGGGTAAGGTTAGGGTTAGGGTTATGGTTAGGGTTAAATTTAGGGTTAGTTTTAGGTTTAGGGTTAGGTTTAGGGTTATGGTTAGGGTAAGGGTAAGGGTTAGGTTTAGGGTTAGGGTTAGGGAAAGCGTAAGAATTAGGGTTAGGGTTAGATTTAGTGTAAGGATTAGGGTTAGGGTTAGGTTTAGGTGCAGCATTTAGGTGGGGTTATGGTAAGGGTAAGTTTTAGGGTTAGGGTTAGGGTAACGGTTAAATTTAGGGTTAGGTTTAGGGTTAGGGTTAGGGTAAGAATAAGAGTTAGGGTTAGGGATAGAGTTAGGTTTCGCGTTAGGGTAAGGGTAAGGGTTAGGGTTAGGGTTAGGGTTTGCTTAAGGGTTAGGTTTAGGTTTAGGGTTAGGGTAAGGGTAAGGGTATGGGTTAGGGTTAGGGTTAGGGTTAGGGTTAAGATTAGGTTAAGGTTGAGGGTAAAGGTAAGGGTTAGGGTTAAGTTTAGGGTTAGGTTTAGGGTAAGGGTAAGTGTTAGGGTTAGGGTTAGGGTTAGGCTTGGGGTTTGGGTTAGGGTAAGGGTAAGGGTTTGGGATAAGGTTAGGGTTAGTGTTAGGTTAGTGTTAGGGTTACTGTTAGGGTAAGGCTAAGTGGTAGGGTTAGGGTTAGGGTTAAGTGTGAGGGTTAGGGTTAGGGTAAGTGTTAGGGTTAGGGTTAGGTTTAGGTTTAGGGTTAGGTTCATGGTTACGGTTAGGGTAAGGGTAAAGTTTAGGGTTCGGGTTAGGTTTAGGGTTAGTGATAGGTTTAGGGTTACGGTTAGGGTAACGTCAAGTGTTAGGTTAGAGTTAGGGTTAAGTTTAGGGTTAGGGTTATGGTTAGGGTTAGGGTTAGGGTTAGGGTAAGGGAAGGGTTAGTGTTAAGGTTAGGGTTAATATTAGGGTTAGGGTAAGGGTTAGGGTTAGGTTTAGGAATAGGTTTAGGTTTAGGGTTACGTTTAGGGTTAGGGTTAGAGATAGGTTAAGGGTAAGGGTTAGTGTTAGGGTTAGGTTTAGGGTTAGTGATAGGTTTAGAGTTAGGGTTAGGGTAAGGGTAAGTGTTAGGATTAGGTTTAGGGTTACGGTTATTTTTATGGTTAGGGTTAGGGTAAGCATAAGGGTTAGGGGTAAGTTTAGGTTTAGGGTTAGGGTTAGGGTTAAGATTAGGTTTAGGGTGAGGGTAAGGGTAAGGGCTAGGGTTAGGTTTAGGGTTAGGGTGAGGGTAAGGGTAAGGGTTAGGGTTAGGTTTACGGTTAGGTTTAGGGTTAAGGGCTAGGGTCAGGGTTAGGGTTAGGGTTAGGTTTATTGTTAGGGTTAAGGTAAGGGTAAGGTTTAGTGTTAGGGTTAGGGTTAGGGTTAGTGATAGGTTTAGGGTTAGGGTTAGGGTAAGGGTAAGTGTTAGGGTTAGGTTTAGGGTTACGGTTAGGTTTATGGTTAGGGTAAGGGTAAGGGTAAGGGTTAGGGTTAGGGTTAGGGTTAGTGATAGGTTTAGGGTTAGGGTTAGGGTAAGGTTAAGGGTTTGGCTTAAGGTTAGGGTTAGGGTTAGGTTAGGGTTAGGGTAAGGGTAAGGGTTTGGGTTAAGGTTAGGGTTAGGGTTAGGGTAGGGTTAGGGTTAGGGTTAGGGTAAGGGTAAGGGTTAGGGTTAGGGTTAAGTGTTAGGGATAGGGTTAGGGTTAGGGTTAGCCTTAGGTTTATGGTTAGGGTTAGGGTAAGGGTAAGGGTTAGTGTTAGGGTTAGGGTTAGTGTTAGTGATAGTTTTAGGGTTAGGGTTAGGGTAAGGGTAAGTGTTAGGGTTAGGGTTAGGGTTCGGTTTAGGTTTAGGGTTAGGGTTAGTGATAGGTTTAGGGTTAGGTTTAGGGCAATGTCAAGTGTTAGGTTAGGGTTAGGTATAAGGTTCGGGTTAGAGTTAGGGTTAGTTTTAGGTTTAGTGTTAGGGTAGGGTAAGGGTTAGGGTTAGGGTAAGGGTTAGGGTTAGGGTTAGGTATAGGTTTGGGTTTAGGGTTAAGGTTAGGGTTAGGTTTAGGTTAAGGGTTAGGGTAAGGGCTACGGTTAGGGTTAGGATAGGGGTTAGGGTAAGGGTAAGGGTTAGGGTTAGGGTTAAGGTTAGTGTTAGGATTAAGTTTAAGGTTAGGATTAGGGTTAGGGTTAGGGTAAGGTTTAGGGTTCGGGTTAGGGTAAGGGTTAGGGTTAGGGTTAGGTTTAGGTTTAGGGTTAGGGTAAGGGTAAGGGTTAGGGTTAGGGTTAGGGTTAGGGAAAGGGTAAGGATTAGGGTTAGGGTAAGGGTAAGGGTTAGGTTTAGGGTTAGCATTAAGGTTAGGGTTAGGGTAAGGGTAAGTTTTAGGGTTAGGGTTAGTGTAACGGTTAGATTTAGGTTTAGGTTTAGGGTTAGGGTTAGGGTAAGGATAAGAGTTAGGGTTAGGGATAGAGTTAGGTTTTGGGTTAGGTTTAGCGTTAGGGTTAGGGTAAGGGTAAAGGTTAGGGTTAGGGTTAGGGGTAGGGTTTGATTAAGGGTTAGGTTTAGGTTTAGAGTTAGGGTTAGGGTAAGGATAAGGGTTAGGGGTAAGGTTAGGGTTAGGGTTAGGGTTAGGGTAAGGATAAGGGTTAGGGGTAAGGTTAGGGTTAGGTTTAGGGTTAAGGATAGGGTAAGGGTAAGTGTTAGGTTTAGGCTTAGGGTTAGGTTTAGGGTTTGGGTTAGGGTAAGGGTAAGGTTTGGGGATAAGGTTAGGGTTAGGGTTAGGTTAGGGTTAGGGTTATTGTTATGGTAAGGGTAAGGGATAGGGTTAGGGTTAGGGTAAAGAGTTAGGGTTATGGTTAAGGTTAGGGTTAGGTTTATGGTTAGGTTTAGGGTAAGGGTAAGGGTTAGTGTTAGGGTTAGCGTTAGGGTTAGTGATAGGTTTAGGGTTAGGGTTAGGGTAAGGGTAAGTGTTAGGGTTAGGGTTAGGTTTGGGTTAGGGTTAGGTTTATGGTTAGGGTTAGGGTAAGGGTAAGGGTTAGGGTTAGGGTCAGGGTTAGGGTTAGTGATAGGTTTAGGGTTACGGTTAGGGTAAGGTCAAGTGTTAGGTTAGGTTTAGGGTTAAGTTTAGGGTTAGGGTTATGGTTAGGGTTAGGTTTAGGTTTAGGGTTAGGGTAAGGGAAGGGTTAGGGTTAAGGTTAGGGTTAAGGTTAGGGTTAGGGTTAAGATTACGGTTAGGGTAAGTGTTAGGGTTAGGGTTAGGAATAGGTTTAGGTTTAGGGTTACGGTTAGAGTTAGGGTTAGAGTTAGGGTAAGGGTTAGGGTTAGGGTTAGAGTTAGGGTAGTGGTTAGTGTAAGGGTATGTGTTAGGTTTAGGGTTAGGGTAAGGGTAAGGTTCAGGGTTAATGTGAATCTTAGGGTTAGGTTAAGGTTTAGGGTTAAGGGTTAGGGTTAGGCTTAGAGTTAGGGTAAGAGTTAGGGTTAGGGTTAGGCTTAGGGTAAGGGTTAGGATTAGAGTTAGGGCTAGGGTAAGTGTTAGGGTTAGGGTTAGGGTTGGGTTTAGGGTTAGGGGAAGGTTAAGTGTTAGGGTTAGGGTTAGGGTAAGGGTAAGTGTTAGGGTTAGGGTCAGGGTTAGGTTAGGGTAATTGTTAGGGTAAGGGTTAGGTTTAGGGTGAGGTTTAGGGTTAGATTTAGGGTTAGGGTTAGAGTAAGGGTAAGGATTAGGGTTAGGGTTAGCTTTAGGGTAAGGGTAAGGTTTAGGGTTAGCGTTAGTGTTAAATTTAGGGTTAGGGTTAGGGTTAGGTTTAGGTTTAGGTTTAGGGTAAGAGTAAGGGTTAGGGTTAGGGTTAGGGTTAGGGAAAGGGTAAGGGTTAGGGTTAGCATTAGAGTTAGGGTAAGGTTTAGGATTAGGGTTAGGGTAAGGGTTAGGGTTAGTGTTAGGGTTAGCATTAAGGTTAGGGTTAGGGTAAGGGTAAGTGTTAGGTTAGGGTTAGGGTTACGGTTAGATTTAGGGGTTAGGGTTATGGTTAGGTTTAGGGTTAGGGTTAGGGTAAGTATAAGAGTTAGGGTTAGGGATGGGGTTAGGTTTCAGGTTAGGGTTAGGGTTAGGGTTACGGTAAGGGTATAGGTTAGGGTTAATGTTAGTGTGGGGGTTAAGTTTAGGGTTAGGGTTAGGGTAGGGTAAGGGTTATGGTTAGGGTTAGGGTTTGGGTAAGGGTTAGGTTTAGGATTAGGGTTAATTTAGGGTTAGGGATAGGGTAGGGTAAGGGTTAGGGTTAAGGTTAGGGTCAGGGTTAGGTTTAGGGTTAGTGTTTGGTTAAGGGTTAGGGTTAGGTTTAGGGTTAGGGTAAGGGTAAGGGTTAGGTTTAGGTTTAGGGTTAGGTTTAGGGTTAGGTTTAGGGTTAGGGGAAGCATAAGGATTAGGGGTAAGTTCAGGGTTAGGGTTAGGGTTAGGGTTAAGATTAGGTTCAGGGTGTGGGTAAGGGTAAGGTTTAAGGTTAGGTTTAGGGTTAGGGTGAGGGTAAGGGCAAGGGTTAGGGTTAGGGTTAGGGTTAGGTTTAGGCTTAAGTGTTAGGGTTGGGATTAGGGTTAGGGTTAGGTTTATTGTTATGGTTAGGGTAAGGGTAAGGGTTAGTGTTAGGATTAGGGTTAGGGTTAGTGATAGGTTTAGGGTTAGGGTTAGGGTAAGGTCAAGTGTTAGGTTAGGGTTAGGTTTAAGGTTAGAGTTAGGGTTAGGGTTAGGGTTAGTTTTAGGGTTAGGGTTAGGGTAAGGGTAAGGGTTAGGGTTAGGATTTGGGTTAGTGTTAAATTTAGGGTTAGGGTTAGGGTTAGGGCTAGGGTTAGGGTTAGGGTTAGGGTTAGGGTTAGGGCTAGGGTAAAGGTTAGGTTTAGGGTTAGGGATAGGTTTCGGTTAAGGGTTACGGTTAGGGTTAGAGTTTGGTTTAGGGTAAGGGTTAGGGTTAGGGTTAGGGTTAGGGTAGGGGTTAGGGTAAGGGTAAGTGTTAGTTTTAGGGTTAGGGTAAGGGTAAGGGTTAGGGTTAGTGTGAGGGTTACGGTTAGGTTAAGGTTTAGGGTTAGGGGTTAGGGTTGGGGTTAGGTTTAGAGTTAGGGTAAGGGTTAGGGTTACGGTGAGGGTAAGGGTTAGCGTTAGGGTTAGGGCTAGCGTAAGTGTTAGGGTTAGGGTTAGGTTTAGTGGTAGGGTTAGGATAAGGGTTAGGGTTAGGTTTAGGGTTACGGTTAGGGTAAGGGTAAGTGGTAGGGTTAGGGTTAGGGTAAGTGTTAGGGTAAGGGTTAGGGTCAGGGTTAGGTTTAGGGTTAGGGTGAGGGTAAGGTTAAGGGTTACGTTTAGGGTTAGTGTAAGCGTTAGGGTTACGGTCAGGGTTAGGGTTGGGGTTAGATTTAGGGTAATGGTAAGGGTTAGGGTTTGGTTTAGGGTTAGGGTTAGGGTTAGGGTTAGGGTTAGGGTTAGGGTTGAGGTTAGTGTTAGAGTGAGAGGCAGGGTTAGGGTTAGGTAAGGGTTAGGGTTAGGGTTACGGTTAGAGTTAGGGTTAGGGTTCGAGTAAGGGTAAGGGTTAGGGTTAGTGTTAGGCTTAGGGTTAGGTTTAGGGTTAGGGGTTAGGGTTAATGTTAGGGTTAGGTTAAGGGTTAGGGTTAGGGTTAGTGTTAGGGTTAGGGTTAGGTTTAGGGTAAGGGTTAGGGTTAGGGTTAGGTTTAGGTTTAAAATTGAGGTTAGGGTTAGGGTTAGAGTAAGGGTTAGGGTTAGGGTTAGGGTAAGGGTTAGTGTTAGTTTTAGGATTAGCGTTAGAGTTAGTGTTTGAGGTAGGGTAAGGGTAAGGGTTAGAGTTAGGGTTAGGGGTTAGGGTTAGGGTTAGGGTTAGTTTTAGGGATAGGGTTAGGGTAAGGGTTAGGATAAGAGTTAGGGTTAGGGTATGGGTAAGTGTTAGGGTTAGGGTTAGGGTTAGGGTAAGGGTTAGGGTTAGGGTTAGGATAAGGGTTAGGGTTAGCGTTAGGGTAAGCATAACAGTTAGTGCTAGGGTTATGGTAAGGGTAAGGGTTAGGGTTAGGGTTAGGGTAAGTTTTAGGGTAAGTGTTAGGGTTATGTTTATGGTAAGGGTAAGTTTTAGTTTCAGGGTTTGGGTTAGGGTTAGGGTAAGTGTAAGGGGTAGGGTTAGGGTTAGGGTTAGGGTTAGGTTTAGGGTTAGGGTAAGGGTAAAGGTAGGGTTAAAGTCAGGGTTAGGTTATGGTTTAGGGTTAGGGTTAGGGTTAGGATAGGAGTTAGGGTAAGGGTAAGTGTTAGGGTTAGGTTTAGGCTTAGGATAGGGGTAAGGGTTAGGGTTAGGGTTAGTGTTAGGGTTAGGTTAAGTGTTAGGGTTAGGGTTAGGG
Source organism: Megascapheus bottae (assembly GCA_024803745.1). Taxonomy (NCBI): domain Eukaryota; kingdom Metazoa; phylum Chordata; class Mammalia; order Rodentia; family Geomyidae; genus Megascapheus; species Megascapheus bottae. The sequence goes on from JANJXV010001282.1 coordinate 44,500, forward strand.
TTAGGGTAAGGGTAAGGGTCAGGGTTAAGGTTAGGGTTAGGGTTAGCTGTAGGGTTAGGGATAGGATTAGGGTAAGGGTAAGGGTTAGGGTTAGGATTAGGGTTAGGGTAAGGGTTAAGATTAGGTTTAGGGTGAGGGTAAGGGTTAGGGTTAGGATTAGGGTTAGGGTAAGGGTTAAGATTAGGTTTAGGGTGAGGGTAAGGGTAAGGGCTAGGGTAAGGTTTAGGGTGATGGTTAGGGTAAAGGTAAGGGTTAGGGTTAGGGATAGGGTTAGGTTTAGGGTTAGGGTTACGGTAAGGGTAAAGATAAGGTTTAAGATTAGGGTTAGGGTTAGGGTTAGGGTTAGGTTTAGGGTAAGGGTTAGGGTTAGGTTTAGGTTAAGGGTAACGTTTAGGGTTAGGGTTAGGTTTAGGGTTGAAGTTAGGGTTAGGATTAGAGTAAGGATATGTGTTAGGGTTAGGTTTAGGGTTAGGGTTACGGTTAGGGTTACCGTTAGGGGAAGGGGAAAGGTTAGGGTTTGGTTTAAGGTTAAGGTAAGGGTCAGGGCTAGGGATAAGGTTAGGGTTAGGGTTAGGTTTAGGTTAAGGGTTAGGATTAGGTTTAGGGTTAGGGGAAGTTTTAGGTTTAGGGTTAGAGTTAGGGTAAGGGTAAGGGTTAGGGTTAGGGTTAGGGTTAGGATTAAGGTTTGGGTTAGGGTTAGGGTAAGTGTAAGGGTTAGGGTTAGGGTTAGGGTTAGGGTAAGGGTAAGGCTTATGGTTATGGTTAGGGTTAGGGTTAGGGTAAGGGTAAATGTTAGGGTAAGGGTTAGGGTTAGGATTAAGGTTAGGGTTAGGGTTAGGCTAAGTGTAAGCGTTAGGGTTAGGGTTAGGGTTAGGTTTAGGGTAAGGGTAAGTGTTTGGTTAGGGTAAGGGTAAGGTTATTGTTAGGGTTAGGTTTAGGGTAAGTTTAAGGGTAAGGGTAAGGTTTAGGGTTGGGGTTAGGTTTAGGGTTAGGTTTAGGGTTAGGGTTTGGTTTAGGGTTAGGGTTATGGTTAGGGTAAGGGTTATGGTTAGGGTTAGAGTTAGGGTTAGGGTAAGGGTAAGGGATAGGTTTAGGGTTAGGGTTGGTTAAGGGTAAGGGTTAGGGTTAGGGTTAGGGTTAGGGTAAGGGATAGGGTTAGTGTTATGGTTGGGGTAAGGGTAAGGGTTAAGTTTAGGGTTAGGGTTAGGTTTAGGGTTAGGGTTATGGTTACGGTTAGGGCCACGGTATGTGGTAGGGTTAGGGTTAGGGTTTGAGTTAAAATAAGGGTAAAGGTTATGGTTAGGGTTAGGTTTAGGGTAAGGATTAGGTTTAGGTTTAGAGTAAGGGTAAGGTTTAGGGTTAGGGTTAGGGTAAGGTTAAGGTTAGGATTAGGGTTAGGGTTAGGGTTAAATTTAGGGTTAGGGTTAGGGTTAGGGTTAGGTTAGGGTTAGGGTTAGGTAAGGGTTAGGGTTATGGTTAGGGAAAGTGTAAGGTTTAGGGTTAGAGTTCGAGTTAGTGTAAGGATTAGGGTTAGGGTTAGGGTAAGGGTTAGGGTTAGGGTTAGGTTTAGCATTAAGTTTAGGGTTAGGGTAAGGGTAAGTGTTAGGGTTAGGGTTAGGCTTATGTTTAAATTTAGGGGTTAGGTTAGGGTTAGGTTTAGGGTTAGGGTTAGGCTTAGGGTAAGCGTTAGGGTTAGGGTTACGGTTAAGTTTAGGGTTAGGGTTAAGTGTAAGGGTTAGGTTTAGGTTTAGGGTTAGGCTAAGGATAAGAGTTAGCTTTAGGGATAGGGTTAGGGTTCGGATTAGGTTTACTGTGAGGGTTAGCATAAGGGTAAGAGTTAGGGATAGGGTTAGGGTTAAGGTTAGGGTTAGGGTTAAGGCAAGTGTAAGGGTTAGGCTTAGGGTCAGGGTTAGGCTAAGGGTAAGGGTTAGGGTTAGGGTTAGGGTTAGGGTTTGGTTAAGGGTTAGGGTTAGGTTTAGGGTTAGGGTTAGGGTTAGGGTTCGGGTTAGGTTTAGGGTTAGGGTTAGGGTTAGGGTAAGGATAAGGGTTAGGGGTAAGGTTAGGGTTAGGGTTAGGTTTAGGGTTAAGATTAGGTTTAGGGTGAGGGTAAGGGTAAGGGTTACGGTTAGGTTTAGGGTTAAGGTTAGGGTTAGGGTTCGGGTAAGGGTAAGTGTTAGGGTTAAGGTTAGGGTTAGGTTTAGGGTTACGGTTAGGTTAGTGTAAGGGTAAGGGTTAGGGATAGGATTAGTGTTAGGGTTAGGGTAAGGGTTAGGGTTGGGTTAGGGTTAGGGTTAATTTACGGTTAGGGTTAGGGTAAGGGTAAGGGTTAGGGTTAGGTTTAGGGTTAGGATTAGTGTTGGGGTTAAGGTTAGGGTTAGGGTAAGGGTTAGGGTTAGGATTAGGGTTAGGTTTAAGTTTAGGTTTAGGGTTATGGTAAGGGTTAAGGTTAGGGTAAGTGTATGTGTTAGGTTTAGGGTTAGGGTTAGGGTTAGCGTTAGGGTAAGAGTAAGGGTTAGGGTTACGGTTACGGTTATGGTAAGGGTAAGGGTTAGGGTTAGGGTTAGGGTTAGTTTTAGGGTAAGGGTTAGGGTTGTGTTTAGGGTAAAGGTAAGTTTTTGTTTTAGGGTTTTGGTTATGGTTAGGGTAAGGGTTAGGGTTAGGGTTAGGGTTAGGTTTAGTGTTAGGGTAAGGGTTAGGTTATGGTTTAGGGTTAGGCCTAGGGTTAGGATAGGAGTTAGGGTAAGCGTAAGTGTTACGGTTAGTGTTAGGGTTAGGATATGGGTAAGGGTTATGGTTAGGGTTAGTGTTAGGGTTAGGTTAAATGTTAGGCTTAGGGTTAGGGTAAGGTTAAGGGTTAGGGTTAGGTTTAGGGTGAGGGTTAGGATTTGGGTAAGGGTAAGGGTTAGGGTTAGGATTAGGGTTAGGGTTAGGGTAAGGGTTAGGGTTAGGGTTAGGGTTAGGGATACGGTTAGGTTTAGGGTTAGGGTTAGGGTAAGGGTAAGGGTTAAGTTTAGGGTTAGGTTTAGGGTTAGGGTTAGGTTTAGGGTAAGGGTTAGGTTTAGGTTTAGGTTAAGGGTAAGTTTTAGGCTTAGGGTTAGGGTTAGGGTTGGGGTTAGGGTTAGGGTTAGAGTAAGGATATTTGTTAGGTTTAGGTTTAGGGTTAGGGTTACGGTTAGGGTTACCCTTAGGGGAAGGGGAATGATTAGGTTTAGGGTTAGGTTTAAGGCAAGGGTTAGGGTTAGGGTTAGGGTTAGGGTTAGTTAGGGTTAGGGTTAGGGTTAGGGTTAGGGTTAGGCTAAGGGTAAGGGTTAGGGTTAGGGTTAGGGTTGGGGTTAGGGTTAGGGTTTGGGTAAGCGTTAGGGTTAGGGTTAGGGTTAGGGTAAGGGTATGGGTTAGGGTTAGGGTTCGGGTTAGGTGTTAGGGTTAGGGTTAGGGTTAGGATTAGGGTTAGGGTTAGGATTAGGGTTAGGTTTAGGGTTAGGGTAAGGGTAAGCATTAGGGTTAGGTTTAGGGTTAGGATTAGGGTTAGGGTAAGGTTTAGGGTTAGGGTTAGGGTTAGGGTTAGGGTTAGGGTTAGGTTAAGTATTAGGGTTAGGGTTAGGGTTAGGGTTAGGTTTAGGGTTTGGGTAAGGGTACGCATTAGGGTTAGGGTTAGGGTTAGGGTAAGGGTTAGGGTTAGGGTTAGGGGTAGGGTAGGCTTTAGGGTAAGTGTTAGGGTTAGGGTTAGGCTTAGGATAAGGGTAAGGGTTAGGGTTAGGGTTAGGGTAAGGGATTAGGGCTAGGGTTACGGTTAGGGTTAGGGTTAGGGTTAGGTGTTAGGGTTAGTGTTAGGACGAGGTTAAAATTTAGGGTTAGGGGTTAGGGTTACTGTTAGGGTTAGGTTAAGGGTTAGGGTTAGGGTTACTGTTAGGATAAGCGTTAGGGATAGGTTTAGGGTTAGAGTTAGGGTAAGGGTAAGTTTTAGGGTTAGGTTTAGTGTTAGGGTAAGGGTTAGGGTCACGGTTAGGGTAAGGTTTAGCGTTGGAGTTAAGGTTAGGGTTAGGGTTAGGCTAAGGGTAAGGGTTAGAGTTAGGGTTAGTGTTTGGGTAAGTGTTAGGGTTAGGGTTAGGGTTAGGGTTAGGGTAAGGGTAATGGTTAGTGTTAGGTGTTAGGGTTAGTGTTAGCGTTAGGGTTAGGTTTAGAGTTAGGGTTAGGGTAAGGGTAAGGGTTAGGATTAGGGTTAGGGTTCGCGTTAGGTTTAGGGTTTGGGTTAGGGTAAGCGTAAAGGGTAGGGTTAGGGTTAGGGTTAGGTTTACGGTTAGGTTAAGGGTAAGGGTTAGGGTTAGGTTTAGCGTTGGGGTTAAGTGTAGGATTAGGGTTAGGATAAGGGTAACGGTTAGGGTTAGGGTTAGGGTTAGGGTCAGGGTTAGATTTAGGTTTAGGGTTATGGTTAGGGTTAGGGTACGGGTAAGGTTTAGGGTTATGGTAAGGGATAGGGTTAGGGTTAGGGATAGGGTTAGAGTAAGGGTTAGGGTTAGGGTCAGGTTTAGGGTTGGTGTTAGGGTTAGGTTTAGGTAAGGGTTAGGGTTAGGGTTCGGGTCAGGGTAAGTTTTAGGGTTCGGGTTAGGGTTAGGTTTAAGGTAAGGGAAAGGGTTAGGGTTAGGCTTAGGGTTAGGTTTAGGTTTGGGGTAAGGGTAAGGGTTAGGGTTAGGATTAGGGGAAGCGTTAGGGTTAGGGTTAGGGTTAGGGTTAGGGTAGGTGTTAGGGTAAGGGTAAGTGTTAGGGTTAGGGTTAGGGTTAGGATAAGTGTAAGGGTTAGGGTTAGGGTTAGTGTGAGGATTAGGGGTTAGGATTAGGGTTAGGGTTAGGTTTGGGGTTAGGGTTAGGGTAAGTGTAAGCGTTATGGTTAGGGTTAGGGTTAAGGTAAGTGTAAGGGTTAGGGTTAGGGTTAAGATTAGGTTTAGGGTAAGGGTTAGGGTTAGAGTTAGGGTTAGGGTAGGGGTTAGGGTAAGGGTTAGGGTTAGGGTTAGGGTTAGGATAAGATAAGGGATAGGGTTAGGGTTAGGGTTAGGGTTAGGGTTAGGATTAGGGTTAGGTTTAGGGTAAGGGTTAGGGTTTGGTTTAGCGTTGCGCTTAAGGTTAGGGTTAGGGTTAGGATAAGGGTAAGGGTTAGGGTCAGGGTTAGGGTTATTGTTAAGGTTAGGTTTAGGGTAAGGGTTAGGGTTAGGGTTAGGGTAAGGGTAAGATTTAGGGTTAGGGTTAGGTTTAGGGTAAATGTAAGGGTTAGGGTTAGGGTTAGGATTAGGGTTAGGTTTAGGGTAAGGGTAAGTGTTAGGGTTCGGGTTAGGGTTAGGGTTAGGGTTAGCATAAGGGTAAGGGTTGGGTTTGGGTTAGGGTTAGGGTTAAGGTTAGGGTTACGGTTTGGGTAAGGGTAAGGGTTAAGGATAGGGTTAGGGTTATCGTTAAGGTTAGAGTTAGGTTTAGGGTTATGGTTAGGGTGAGGGTAAGGTTTAGGGGTAGGGTTCCGGTTAGGTTTAGAGTTAGGTTATGGTAAGGGTAAGGGTTAGTGTTAGGGTTAGAGTTAGGGTTAGGCTAAGGGTTACGGTTAGGGGTTAGGGTTAGGGTTAGGGTTAGGGTAATGGTTAGGGTTAGGCTAAGGGTAATGTTAAGGTTAGGGGTAGCGTTAGGGTTAGGGTTAGGATTAGAGTAAGGGTAAGGGTAAAGGTTAGTGTTAGGGTTAGGTTTAGGTTTAGTGTTAGGATTAAGGTTAGGGTTACGTTAGAGTAAGGGTAAGTGTTAGGGTTAGGGTTAGGGTTTGGGTTAGCATTAGGCTAAGGGTAAGTGTTAGGGTTAGGGTTAGGGTTAATGTAAGAGTAAGGGTTAGGGTTAGGGCTAGGGTTACGTTAGGTTTAGGGTAAGGGTTAGGGTTAGGGTTAGAGTAAGGGTAAGTTTTAGGGTTAGGTTTAGGGTATGGGTAAGGGTTAGGGTAAGGGTTAGGGTTAGATTTAGGTTTAGGGTTAGGGTTAAGGTTAGGGTTATGGTTAGGGTGAGGGTAAGGGTAAGGGTTAGGGGTAGGGTTAGGGTTAGGGTAAGGGTTAGGGTTAGGGTTAGGGTTAGGGTAACGTTTACGTTTAGGTTTACGGTTAAGTTTAGGGTTAGGGTTAGGTTAAGGGTATGTGTTAGGGTTAGTGTTAGGGTTAGGGTTAAGGTTAGGGTTAGGGTAAGGGTAAGAGTTAGGGTTAGGATTAGGGTTATGGTTAGTGTTAGGTTTAGGGTTAGGGTTAGGTTTATGGTTATGGTTAGGGTAAGGCTTAGGGTTAGGGTTAGGGTTAGGGTTAGTGTTAGGTTTAGGGTTAGGTTAAGGCCAATTGTTAGGGTTAGGGGTAGGGTTAAGGTTAGTGTTAGTGTTAGGGTTAGGGTTAGTTTTAGGGTTAGGGTTAGAGTAAGGGTAAGGGTTAAGGTTAGGGTTAGGGTTAGGTTAAGGGTTATGGTTAGTTGATAGGGTTAGGGTTAGGGTTAGGGTAATGGTTAGGGTTAGCCTACGGGTAAGTGTTAGGGTTAGGTTTAGCGTTAGGGTGAGGCTTAGGGTTAGGGTAAGGGTAAAGGTTAGTGTTAGGGTTAGGGTTAGGGTTAGGGTTAAGGTAAGTGTAAGGGTTAGGGTTAGGGTTAAGATTAGGTTTACTGTAAGGGTTAGGGTTAGGGTTAGGGTAAGGGTAAGCTTTAGGCTTAGGGTTAGGGTTAGGTTAAGGGTAAGGTTTAGGGTTAGGGTTAGGATTACGGTTAGGTTTAGGGTTAGGGTAAGGGTATGGGTTAGGTTTAGCGTTAGGATTAGGGTTAGGTTTAGGATTAGGATTAGAGTTAGGGTCAGGGTAGGGGTTAGGGTAAGTGTTAGGGTTAGGGTTAGGTTTAGGATAAGCATAAGGGTTAGGGTTAGTGTTAGGTTTAGGGGTTAGGGCTAGGGTTAGGGTTAGGGTTAGGGTTAGGTGTTAGGGTTAGTGTTAGGGTGAGGGTAAGGGTTAGGGTTAGGGGTTAGGGTTAGTGTTAGGGTTAGGTTAAGGGTTAGGGTTAGGGTTACTGTTAGGATAAGCGTTAGGGTTAGGTTTAGGGTTAGAGTTAGGATAAGCGTAAGTTTTAGGGTTAGGGTTAGTGTTAGGGTTAGGGTTAGGTTTAGCGTTGGAGTTAAGGTTAGGGTTAGGGTTAGGGTAAGGGTAAGAGTTAGGGTTAGGGTTAGGGTTTGGGTAAGTGTTAGGCTTAGGGATTTGGTTAGGGTTAGGGTTAGGGTTAGGTGTTAGGGTTAGGGTTAGAGTTAGGGTTATGTTTAGGGTTAGGGTTAGGGTAAGGGTAAGGGTTAGGGTTAGGGTTACGGTTAGGTTTAGGGTTTGGGTAAGTGTTAGGGTTAGGGTTAGGGTTAGGTAAGGTAAGGGTTAGGGTTAGGGTTAGTGTTAGGTGTTTGGGTTAGTGTTAGAGTTAGGGTTAGGTTTAGGGTTTGGGTTAGGGTAAGGGTAAAGGTTAGGGTTAAGGTTAGGTTTAGGGTTAGGATTAGGGTAAGGGTTAGGGTTAGGTTTAGAGTTGCGGTTAAGGTTAGGGTTAGGGTTAGGGTTAGGGTTAAGGTTAGGTTTAGGGTAAGGGTTAGGGTTAGGGTTAGGGTTAGGGTTAGGGTAAGGGTATGGGTTAAGGTTAGTGTTAGGATTAGGGTTAGGGTTAGGGTAAGGGTAAGTGTTAGGGTTAGGGTTAGGGTTAGGGTTAGGGTTAGAGTAGGTGTTAGGGTAAGGGTAAGTGTTAGGGTTAGGGTTAGAGTTAGTGTGAGGATTAGGGGTTAGGATTAGGGTTAGGGTTAGGTTTGGGGTTAGGGTTACGTAAGGGTAAGGATTAGGTTTAGGGTTAGGGTTAGGGATAGTGTTAGTTTTAGGGTTGGGATTAGGGTTAGGTTTAGGGTTAGGGTTAGGGTAAGGGTAAGGTTTAGTGTAAGGGTTAGGGTGAGGTTTAGGGTTAGGGTTAGGGGTAAGGTTAGGGTAAGGATTAGGGTAAGGGTAAGGGTTACGGTTAGGGTTAGTGTCAGGTTTATTGTTAGGGTAAGGGTTAGGGTTAGTATTAGAGATAGGTTTAGGGTTAGGGTTAGGGTTAGGTTAGGTTTAGAGTTAGGATTATGGTTAGGGTTAGGGTCAGGGTAAGGGTTGCGGTTAGGTTTAGGTTTAGGGTTAGGGTAAGGGTAAGGGTTAGGGTTAAGGTTATTGTTAGGGTTAGTGGTAGGGTTAGGGTTAGGGTTAAGTTTAGGGTTAGGTTTAGGATTAGGGTAAGGGTAAGGGTTAGGGTTAGGGTTAGGGTGATGGTTAGGGTAAGGGTTAGGGTTAGGGTTAGCGTTAGAGTAAGGGTAAGGGTTAGGGTTAGGTTAAAGGAAATGGTAAGGTTAGGGTTAATGTAAGGGTTATGGTTAGGGTAAGGGTTAGGGTTAGGTTTAGTGTAAGGGTAAGGTTTAGGGATAGGGTTGGGGTTAGGGTTAGGGTTAGGGTAAGGGTAAGGGTTAGGATTAGGTTTAGGGTTATGTTTAAGATGAGGATAAGGGTAAGGGTTAGGCTTAGATTTAGGTTTAGGGTAGGGGTTAAGGTTAGGGTTATGGTTAGGGTGAGGGTAAGGGTAAGGGTAAGGGTTAGGGTTAGGGGTTAGGGTTAGTGTTAGGGTTAGGTTAAGGGTTAGGGTTATAGTTACTGTTAGGATAAGCGTTAGGGTTAGGTTTAGGGTTAGAGTTAGGATAAGGGTAAGTTTTAGGGTTAGGGTTAGTGTTAGGGTTAGGGTTAGGTTTAGCGTTGGAGTTAAGGTTAGGGTTAGGGTTAGGGTAAGGGTAAGGGTTAGGGTTAGGGTTAGGGTTTGGGTAAGTGTTAGGCTTAGGGTTTTGTTTAGGGTTAGGGTTAGGGTTAGGTGTTAGGGTTAGGGTTAGAGTTAGGGTTATGTTTAGGGTTAGGGTTAGGGTAAGGGTAAGGGTTAGGGTTAGGGTTACGGTTAGGGTTAGGGTTTGGGTAAGTGTTAGGGTTAGGGTTAGGGTTGGGTAAGGTAAGGGTTAGGGTTAGGGTTAGTGTTAGGTGTTAGGGTTAGTGTTAGAGTTAGGGTTAGGTTTAGGGTTTGGGTTAGGGTAAGGGTAAAGTTTAGGGTTAAGGTTGGGTTTAGGGTTAGGATTAGGGTAAGGGTTAGGGTTAGGTTTAGAGTTGCGGTTAAGGTTAGGGTTAGGGTTAGGGTTAGGGTTAAGGTTAGGTTTAGGGTAAGGGTTAGGGTTAGGGTTAGGGTTAGGGTAAGGGTAAGGGTTAAGTTTAGTGTTAGGATTAGGGTTAGGGTTAGGGCAAGGGTAAGTGTTAGGGTTAGGGTTAGGGTTAGGGTTAGGTTTAGGATAAGGGTAAGGTTTTGGTTTGGGTTAGGGTTATGGGTCAGGGCTAGGATTAGGGTTAGGTTAGGTTTAGAGTTAGGGTTAGGGATAGGGTAAGGGTAAGGGTAAGGGTTAGGGACAGGGTTAAGGTTAGGGTTAAGGTTAGGGTTAGGGTTAGGGTTAGGTTTAGGGTTATGGTTAGGATAAGGTTAAGGGTTAGGGGTAGTGTTCGGGTTAGGTTTAGAGTTAGTTTATGGTAAGGGTAAGGGTTAGTTTTAGGGTTAGGGTTAGGGTTAAGGTAAGAGTAAAGGTTAGGGTTAGGGCTAGGGTTAAGGTTAGGTTTAGGGTAAGGGTTAGGGTTAGGGTTAGGGTTAGTGTTAGGTTTAGGGTTAGGGTTAGGTTTAGGTTTAGGGTTAGGGTAAGGGAAAGGGTTGGGGTTAGGGTTAGGGTTAGGGTCAGGATAAGTGTTACGGTTAGGTTTAGGTTTCGAGTTAGGGTCAGGGTAATGGTTAATTTTAGGGTTAGGGTTAGGTTTAGGGTTAGCATTATGGTTAGGGTTAGGGTAAGGATAAGTGTTAGGGTTAAGTTTAGGGTTAGGGTTAGGGTTAGGGTTAGGGTTGAGGTTAGGGTTAGGTTTAGGATTAGGGTAAGGGTAAGGGTTAGGGTTAGGTTTAGGGTTAGGGTTAGAGTTAGGTTTAGGGTTAGGATTAGGTTTAGGGTTAGGAAAAGGGTTATTGTAAGGGTTCGGGTTAGGTTTAGGGTATTGGTTAGGGTAAGGGTAAGGTTTAGGATTAGGGTTAGGTTTAGGGTTGGGGTTAAGGTTAGGGTTAGGGTTAGGGTGAGTGTAACGTTTAGGGTTAGGGTTAGGGTTAGGGTTAGTGTTAGTGTTAGGGTAAGGGTTAGGGTTAGGGTTAGGGTAACGGTTAGGTTTACCGTTACGGTTAGGGTTAGGGTTAGGTTTACGTTAATGGTATGTGTTAGGGTTAGTGTTAGGGTTAGGGTTAGGGTTAGCGTTAGGTTTAGGGTTAGGGTTAGGTTTAGGGATAGGGTTAGGGTAAGGGTTAGGGTTATGGTTAGGGTTTAGGGTTAGGTTAAGGCCAATTGTTAGGGTTAGGGGTAGTGTTAAGGTTAGGTTAGGGTTACAGTTAGGGTTAGATTTAGGGTTAGGATTAGGGTAAGGCTAAGGGTTAAGGTTAGGTCTAGGGTTAGGTTAAGGGTTACGGTTAGGTTTAGGGCCAGGGTTATTGTTAGGGTAAGGGTTAGGCTTAGTGTTACAGTTAGGTTTAGGGTCAGGGTTAGGGTTAGGGTAAGGGTATGTGTTAGGGTTAGGGTTAAGGTTAAGGTTAGAGTTAGGATTATGGTTAGGGTTAGGGTCAGGTTAAGTGTTACGGTTAGGTTTAGGTTTAGGGTTATGGTAAGGGTAAGGGTTAGGTTTAGGGTTAGGGTTAGGTTTAGTGTTAGGATTAGGGTTAGGGTTATGGTAAGGGTTAGTGTTAGGGTTAGGGTTAGAGTAAGGATTAGGGTTAGTGTTAGGGTTAGGGTTAGGGTAAGAGTTTGGGTTAGGGTAAGTGTAAGAGTTAGGGTTAGGGTTAGGGTTAGGGTAAGGGTTAGGGTTAGGGTTAGGGTTAGGGTAAGGGTTAGGGTTAGAGTTAGGTTTAGGGTTAGGGTTAGGGTTAGGGTTAGGGATAGGTTTAGGTTTGGGGTTAGGATTAGGGTGAGGTTTAGGGTTAGGGTAAGGGTAAGGGTTAGGGTTAGGGTTAGGGTAAGAGTAAGGGTTAGAGTTAGGGTTAGGTTTGGGTTAGGGTTTGGGTAAGGGTTAGGTTAGGGTTAGGGTAAGGGTTAGGGTTAGGGTTCGGGTTAGGTTTAAGGCAAGAGTAAGGATTAGGGTTACGGTTAAGGTTAGGTTTAGGGTAAGGGTTAGGGTTAGGGTTAGGGTAAGGGTAAAGTTTAGGGTTAGGGTAAGGATTAGGGTTAGGGTTAGGGTTAGGGTTAGGGTTAGGTTTAGGGATAGGGTAAGGGAAAGGGTTAGGGTTAGGATTAGGTTTAGGATTAGGATTAGGGTTACGTTTAGGGTTAGGGTAAGGGTAAGGGTTAGGGTTAGGGTTAGGATTAGGGTTAGGTTTAGGGATAGGGTAAGGGTAAGGGTTAGGGTTAGGGTTAGCGTAAGGGTTAGGTTTAGGGTTAGGGTTACTGTAGGGTTAGTGTTAGGGTTAGTGTTACGGTTATGGTTCACATTAGGTTTAGGGTTTGGGTTAGGGTAAGGGTAAGGGTTAGGGTTAGAGTTAGGTTTAGGGTAAGGGTTAGGGTTAGGTTTAGGGTAAGGGTAAGTTTTAGGGTTAGGGTTAGGGTTAGGGTTAGGTTTAGGGTAAGGGAAAGGGTTAGGGTTAGGGTTAGGGTTAGGTTTAGGTATAGGGTGATGGTAAGGATTAGGGTTAGGGTTAGGGTTAGTGTTAGGTTTAGGGGAAGTGTTAGGGTTAGGGTTAGGGTTAGGGTAGGGGTTAGGGTAAGGGTAAGTGTTAGGGATAGTGTTAGGGTTAGGATAAGTGTAAGGGTTAGGTTTACCGTTAGGGTCAGTGTTAGGGGTTAGGGTTAGGGTTAGGTTTGCGGTTAGGGTTCCGTAAGGGTAAGGTTAGAATTAGGGTTAGGGTTAGTGTTAGTGTTAGGTTTAGGGTTGGGGTTAGGGTTAGGTAAAGGGTTAGGGTTAGGGTTAGGGTAAGGGTTAGGTTTAGGGTTAGGTATAGGGTTAGGTTTAGGGTTAGGGTTAGGGGAAGAGTAAGGGTTAGGGTTAGGGTTAGTGTTAGGGTTAAGGTTAGGGTTAGGGGAAGGGTAAGAGTTTGGGTTAGAGTTTGGGTTTGGTTAAGGGTTAAGGTTAGGGTCAGGGGTAAGGTTAGGGTTAGGGTTAGGGTAAGGCTAAGTGTTAGGGTTAGGGCCAGGGTTATTGTTAGGGTAAGGGTTAGGGTTAGTGTTAGGTTAGGTTTAGGGTTAGGTGTAGGGTTAGGGTTAGGGTTAGGGTTATTGTTAGCGTAAGGGTTAGGGTTAGTGTTAGGTTAGGTTTAGGGTAATTGTTACGGTTATGGTTAGGGTTAGGTTTAGGGTAAGGGTAAGTGTTAGGGTTAGGGTTAGCGTTCGGTTTAGGGTTAGGGTTAGGGTAAGGGTAAAGGTTAGTGTTAGGGTTAGTGGTAGGGATATGGTTAGGGTTAGGGTTAGGTTTAGGGTTAGGGTAAGGGTAAGGGTTAGGGTTAGGGTTAGGGTTAGCGTTACGGTTAAGGTTAGGGTTAGGGTTAGGGTAAGGTTTAGGATAAGGGTAAGGGTTAAGGTTAGGGTTTATGTTAGCTTTAGGGTAAGGGTTAGGGTTAGGTTTAGAGTAAGGGTAAGGTAAAGGGTTAGGGTTAGGGTTAGGGTTAGGTTTAGGGTAAGGGAAAGTGTTAAGGTTAGGGTTACGGTTAGGTTTAGGTTTAGGGTAATGGTAAGGGTTAGGCTTAGGGTTAGGGTTATTGTTAGGGTTAGGGGAAGTGTTAGGGTTAGGGTTAGGGTTAGGGTAGGGGTTACGGTAAGGGTAAGTGTTAGGGATAGTGTTAGGGTTAGGATAAGTGTAAGGGTTACGTTTACGGTTAGGGTCAGTGTTAGGGTTTAGGGTTTAAGTTAGGGTTAGGATTAGGGTTAGGTT
>JANJXV010001282.1:62500-115000 GCA_024803745.1 Megascapheus bottae
ATGTGTTAGGGTTATGGTTAGGGTTATGGTTAGGGTTAGGTTTAGCCTTAGGGTAAGGGTAAGTGTTAGGGTTAGGGTTAGGGTTAGTGTTAGGTTTAGGGTTAGGGTTAGGGTTAGGTTTAGGGTTAGTTTTAGGGTAAAGGTTAGTGTTAGTGTTAGGGTTAGGGTTAGGGTTCGGATTAAGGTTATGGTTACGGTTAGGGTAAGGGTAAGGGTTAGGGTTAGGGTTAGGGTTAAGGTAAGAGTAAGGGTTAGGGATGGAGTTAAGATTAGGTTTAGGGTAAGGGTTAGGGTTAGGGTTAGAGTAAGTGTAAGGTTTAGGATTAGGGTTAGGGTTAGGTTTAGGGTTAGGGTAAGGTGTAGGGTTAGGGTTAGGTTTAGGGTTAGGTTTAGTGTTAGGGTAAGGTTAAGCGTTAGGGTTAGGGTAGGGTTGGGGTAAGGGTTAGAGTTAGGGTTAGGGTTAGGGTAGGGGTTAGGGTAAGTGTTAGGGTTAGGGGTAGGCTTAGGATAAGGGTAAGGGTTAGGGTTACGTTTAGGGTTAGTGGTTAGGGCTTGGGTTAGGGTTAGGGTTAGTGTTAGGTGATAGGGTTAGTGTTAGGGCGAGGGTAAGATTTAGGTTTAGGGGTTAGGGTTACTGTTAGGGTTAGGTTAAGGTTTAGGGTTAGGGTTACTGTTAGGATAAGCGTTAGGGATAGGGTTAGGATTAGAGTTAGGGTGAGGGTAAGTTTTATGGTTAGGGTTAGTGTTCGGTTTAGGGTTAGGGTAAGGGTTAGGGTTAGGTTTAGCGTTGGAGTTAAGGTTAGGGTTAGGGTTAGGCTAAGGGTAAGGGTTAGGGTTAGGGTTAGGGTTTGGGTAAGTGTTAGGGTTAGGGTTAGGGTTAGGGTAAGGGTAAGGGTTAGGGTTAGGGTAAGGGTTAGGTGTTAGGGTTAGTGTTAGCGTTAGGGTTAGGTTCACGGTTAGGGTTAGGGTAAGGGTAAGGGTTATGGTTAGGTTAGGGTTCGCATTAGCTTTAGGGTTTTGGTTAGGGTAATGGTAAAGGTTAGGGTTAGGGTTAGGTTTAGGGTTAGGTTTAGGGTAAGGGTTAGGGTTAGGTTTAGCGTTGGGGTTAAGGTTAGGGTTAGGGTTAGGATAAGGGTAAGGGTTAGAGTTAGGGTTAGGGTTAGGTTTAGGTAAGGGTTAGGGATAGGTTTAGGGTCAGGGTAAGTTTTATGGTTAGGGTTAGGGTTAGAGTTAGGTTTAAGTTAAGGGAAAGGGTTAGGGTTAGGCTTAGGGTTAGCTTTAGGTTTAGGATAAGGGTAAGGGTTAGGGTTAGGATTAGGGGAAGCGTTAGGGTTAGGGTTAGGGTTAGGGTTAGGGTAGGTGTTCAGGTAAGGGTAAGTGTTAGGGTTAGGGTTAGGGTTAGGATAAGTGTAAGGATTAGGGTTAGGGTTATTGTTAGGATTAGGGGTTAGGATTAGGGTTAGGGCTTGGGTTAGGGTTAGGTTTGGGGTTAGGGTTAAGTAAGGGTAAGGATTAGGTTTAGGGTTAGGGTTAGGTTTAGTGTTAGTTTTAGGGTTGTGGTTAGGGTTAGGTTTAGGGTTAGGGTTAGGGTAAGGGTAAGGTTTAGTGTTAGGGTTAGGGTTAGGTTTAGGGTTAAGGTGAGGGGTAAGGTTAGGGTTAGGATTAGGGTAAGGGTAAGGGTTACGGTTAGGGTTAGGGTCAGGGTTATTGTTAGGGTAAGGGTTAGGGTTAGTATTAGAGATAGGTTTAGGTTTAGGGTTAGGGTTAGGTTAGGTATAGAGTTAGGATTATGGTTAGGGTTAGGGTCAGGGTAAGAGTTAAGTTTAGGTTTAGGTTTAGGGTTAGGGTAAGGGTAAGGGTTAGGGTTAAGGTTATTGTTAGGCTTAGGGGTAGGGTTAGGGTTAGGGTTAAGGTTAGGGTTAGATTTAGGATTAGGGTAAGGGTAAGGGTTAGGGTTAGGGTTAGGGTGAAGGTTGGGGTAAGGGTTAGGGTTAGGGTTAGCGTTAGAGTAAGGGTAAGGTTTAGGGTTAGGGTAAAGGAAAGGGTAAGGGTTAGGGTTAATGTTAGCATTATGGTTAGTATATGGGTTAGGGTTAGGTTTAGTGTAAGGGTAAGGTTTAGGGATAGGGTTGGGGTTAGGGTTAGGGTTAGGGTAAGGGTAAGGGTTAGGGTTAGGTTTAGGGTTATGTTTAAGATGAGGATAAGGGTAAGGGTTAGGGTTAGATTTAGGTTTATGGTTGGGGTTAAGGTTAAGGTTATGGTTAGGGTTAGGCTTAGGGTTAGGGTAAGGGTAAAGGTTAGTGTTATGGTTAGGGTTAGGTTTAGGGTTCGGAGTATGGTTAGGGTTACGGTTAGGGTAAGGGTAAGGGTTAGGGTTAGGGTTAACGTTAGGCAAAGGGTAAGTGTTAGGGTTAGGGTTAGGGTTAAGGTAAGTGTAAGGGTTAAGTTTAGGGTTAAGATTAGGTTTAGGGTAAGGGTTAGGGATATGGTTAGGGTAAGGGTAAGTTTTAGGGTTAGGGTTAGGGTTAGGGTAAGGGTAAGGGTTAGGGTTAGGATTACGGTTAGGTTTAGGGTTAGGGTTAGAGTATGGGTTAGGTTTAGGGTTACTATTAGGGTTAGGTTTAGGGTTAGGGTAAGGTTAAGCGTTAGGGTTAGGGTTAGGGTAAGGGTTAGGGTTAGAGTTAGGGTTAGGGTAGGGGTTAGGGTAAGTGTTAGGGTTAGGTTTAGGGTTAGGATAAGGGTAAGGGTTAGGGTTAGGGTTAGGTTTAGGGGTTAGGGCTAGGGATAGTGTTAGGGTTAGGGTTAGGTGTTAGGGTTAGTGTTAGGGTGAGGGTAAGTGTTAGGGTTAGGGGTTAGGGTTAGTGTTAGGGTTAGGTTAAGGGTTAGGGTTAGGGTTACTGTTAGGATGAGCGTTAGGGTTAGGGTTAGGGTTAGAGTTAGGGTAAGGGTAAGTTTTAGGGTTAGGGTTAGTGTTAGGGTTAGGGTTAGGTTTAGCGTTGGAGTTAAGGTTAGGTTTAGGGTTCGGGTAAGGGTAAGGGTTAGGGTTAGGGTTAGGGTTTGGGTAAGTGTTAGTGTTAGGGATAGGGTTAGGGTTAGGGTTAGGGTTTGGGTAAGTGTTAGGGTTAGGGGTAGGGTTAGGTGTTAGGGTTAGTGTTAGACTTAGGGTTAGGTTTAGGGTTAGGGTTAGGGTAAGGGTAAGGGTTAGGGTTAGGGTTATGGTTAGGGTTAGTGTTTGGGTAAGTGTTAGGGTTAGGGTTAGGGCTAGGGTTAGGGTAAGGGTAAGGGTTAGGGTTAGGGTTAGGGTTAGTTGTTAGGGTTACTGTTAGAGTTAGGGTTAGGTTTAGGGTTTGGGTTAGGGTAAGGGTAAAGGTTAGGGTTAAGGTTAGGTTTAGGGTTAGGTTTAGGGTAAGTGTTCGGGTTAGGTTTAGCGATGCGGTTAAGGTTAGGGTTAGGGTTAGGATAAGGGTAAGGGTTAGGGTTAGGGTAAGGGTAAGGTTTAGGGTTAGGGTTAGGGTTAGGGTTAGGGTAAGGGTAAGGGTTAGGGTTAGGGTTAGGATTAGGGTAAGGGTAAGTGTTAGGGTTAGGGTTAGGGTTAGGGTTAGGATACGGGTAAGGCTTGGGTTTGGGTTAGGGTTTTGGGTCAGGGCTAGGGTTAGGGTTAGGGTTAGGTTTAGGGATATGGTTAGGATAAGTGTAAGGGTTAGGGGAAGGGTTAAGGTTAGGGTTAAGGTTAGGGTTAGGGTTAGGGTTACGGTTAGGTTTAGGGTTATGGTTAGGGTAAGGGTAAGGGTTAGGGGTAGGATTGGGTTAGGTTTAGAGTTAGGTTATGGTAAGGGTAAGGGTTAGGGTTAGGGTTAGGGTTACGGTTAGGTTAAGGGTTAGGTTTAGGGGTTAGTGTTAGGTTAGGGTTAGGGTAATTGTTAGGGTTAGGCTAAGGGTAAGTGTTAGGGTTAGGGTTAGCGTTACGGTTAGGGTTAGGGTTAGGGTCAGGGTAAGAGTTAAGGTTAGGTTTAGTTTTCGGGTTAGGTTTAGGGTAAGGGTAAGGGTTACGGTTAGGGTTAGGGCCAGGGTTATTTTTAGGGTAATGGTTAGGCTTAGTGTTACGGTTAGGTTTAGGGTTAGGGTTAGGGTTAGGGTAAGGGTATGTGTTAGGGTTAGGGTTAGGGTTAAGGTTAGGGTTAGAGTTAGGATTATGGTTAGGGTTAGGTTCAGGGTTAGGATAAGGGTCAGGTTTAGGGTTAGGGTAAGGGTAAGGGTTAGGGTTAGGGTTAGGATTAGGGTAAGGGTAAGTGTTAGGGTTAGGGTTAGGGTTAGGGTTAGGATAAGGGTAAAGGTGGGGTTTGGGTTAGGGTTATGGGTCAGGGCTAGGGTTAGGGTTAGGGTTAGATTTAGGTTTATGGTTAGGATAAGGGTAAGGGTTAGGGGTATGATTCGGGTTAGGTTTAGAGTTAGGTTATGGTAAGGGTAAGGGTTAGGGTTAGGGTTAGGGTTACGGTTAGGTTAAGGGTTAGGTTTAGGGGTTAGTGTTAGGTTAGGGTTAGGGTAATGGTTAGGGTTAGGCTAAGGGTAAGTGTTAGGGTTAGGGTTAGCGTTAGGGTTAGGGTTAGGGTTAGGGTAAGGGTAAGGGTAAAGGTTAGTGTTAGGGTTAGGGTTAGGTTTAGTGTTCGTATTAAGGTTAGGGTTACGTTAAGGGTAAGGGTAAGGGTTAGGGTTAGGGTTAGGGTTAGGGTAAGGGTAAGGGTTAGGGTTAGGGTTAGGATTAGGGTTAGGTTTAGGGTTAGGGTAAGGGTAAGGGTTTGGGTTAGGGTTAGGATTAGGGTTAGGGTTAGGGTAAGGGTTAGGGTAAGGGTTAGGGTTAGAGTTAGTGTAAGGGTTAGGGTAAGGGTAAGGATAAGGGTTAGGGTTAAGTTTAGGGTTAGGGTTAGGGTCGGGTTAAGGTTAGGGTTAGGTTTAGGATTAGGGTAAG
Source organism: Megascapheus bottae (assembly GCA_024803745.1). NCBI lineage: Eukaryota > Metazoa > Chordata > Mammalia > Rodentia > Geomyidae > Megascapheus > Megascapheus bottae. The sequence continues at coordinate 67,467 of JANJXV010001282.1, forward strand.
GGTAAGGGTTAGTGTTAGGGTTAGAGTTAGGTTTAGAGTAAGGGTAGGGTTAGGGTTAGGTTTAGGATTAGGGTAAGGGTAAGTGTTAGGGTTAGGGTAAGAGTTAGGTTTAGGGTTAGGTTTAGGGTAAGGGTAAGGGTTTGTGTTAGGGTTAGGGTTAGTGTTAGGTTTAGGGTTAAGGTTATGGTAAGGGTAAAGTTTAGGGATAGGGTTAGGGTTAGGTGTAGGTTTAGGGGTTAGGGCTAGGGTGAGGGTTAGGGTTAGGGTTAGGGGTTACGGTTAGTGTTAGGATTAGGTAAGGGTTAGGGTTAGGGGTAAGAGTTAGTGTTACGGTTAGGTTAAGGGTTAGGGTTAGGGTTAGGGTTAGGATAAGCGTTAGGGTTAGTGTAGGTTTAGAATTAGGGTAAGGGTAAGTTTTAGGGTTAGGGTTAAGTTTAGGGTTAGGGTTAGGGTAAGGGTAATGGTTAGGGTTAGTGTTAGGGTTAGGTGTTATTGTTAGGGTTAGCGTTAGGGTTAGGTTTAGGGTTAGGGTTAGGGTAAGGCTAAGGTTTAGGGTTAGGGTTAGGGTTCGCGGTAGGTTTACGGTTTGGGTTAGGGTAAGGGTAAGGGTTAGGGTTAGGGTTAAGTTTAGGGTTAGTTTAGGGTAAGGGAAGGGGTTAGGGTTAGGGGAAGGGTTAGGGTTAGGGTTAGGGTAAGGATTAGGGTACGGGTTAGTGTAAGGGTAAGGTTAGGGTGAGGATTAGGATAAGGGTAAGGGTAAGGGTTAGGGGTAGGGTTAGTGTTAGGGTTAAGGTTTGGGTTAGGGTTAGGGTTAGGGTTAGGTTTAGGGTTATGGTTAGGGTAAGGGTAAGGTTTAGGTGTAGGATTCGGGTTAGGTTTAGAGTTAGGTTATGGTAAGGGTAAGGGTTAGGGTTAGGGTTAGGGTTAGGTTAAGGGTTAGGGTTAGGGGTTAGGGTTAGGTTAGGGTTAGGGTAATGGTTAGGGTTAGGCTAAGGGTAAGTGTTAGGGTTAGGGTTAGCGTTAGGGTTAGGGTTAGGGTTATGGTAAGGGTAAAGGTAAAGGTTAGTGTTAGGGTTAGGGTTAGGTTTAGTGTTCGGATTAAGGTTAGGGTTACGTTAAGGGTAAGGGTAAGGTTTATGGTTAGGGTTAGTGTTAGGGTTAGGGTAAGGGTAAGGGTTAGGGTTAGGATTAGGGTTAGGATTAGGGTTAGGGTAAGGGTAAGGTTTAGGGATAGGGTTAGGGTTAGGTGTAGGTTTAGGGGTTAGGGCTAGGGTGAGGGTTAGGATTAGGTTTAGGGGTTACGGTTATTGTTAGGGTTAGGGTAAGGGTTAGGTTTAGGGGTAAGAGTTAGTGTTAGGGTTATTTTAAGGGTTAGGGTTAGGGTTAGGGTTAGGATAAGCGTTAGGGTTAGTGTAGGTTTAGAGTTAGGGTAAGGGTAAGTTTTAGGGTTAGGGTTAAGGTTAGGGTTACTGTTAGGGTTAGGGTTAGGGTTAGGATAAGCGTTAGGGTTAGTGTAGGTTTAGAGTTAGTGTAAGCGTAAGTGTTAGGGTTATGGTTACGGTTAGGATAACTGTAAGGGTTAGGGTTAGGGTTAGGGTTATGTTTAGGGGTTAGGATTAGGGTTAGGTTTGGGGTTAAGGTTACGTAAGGGTAAGGGTTAGGTTTAGGGTTACGGTTAGGGTTAGTGTTAGGTTTAGGGTTGGGGTTAGGGTAAGGGTAAGGTTTAGAGTTAGGGTTAGGGTTAGGTTTAGGGTTAGGGTTAGGGGTAAGGTTAGGGTTAGGGTTAGGTTAAGGGTAAGGGTTACAGTTAGGGTTAGCGCCAGGGTTATTGTTAGGGTAATGGTTAGGGTTAGTGTTAGAGTTAGGTTTGGGGTTAGGGTTAGGGTTAGGGTAAGGTATGTGTTAGGGTTAGGGTTAGGTTTAAGGTTAGGGTTAGAGTTAGGATTATGGTTAGGTTTAGGGTCAGGGTAAGTGTTATGGTTAGGTTTAGGTTTAGGATTAGGGTAAGGGTAAGGGTCAGGTTTAGGGTTAGGGTTAGGTTTAGGGTTAAGGTTAGGGTAAGGGTAAGGTTTAGGGATAGGGTTAGGGTTAGGGTTATGGTTAGGGTTAGGGTAAGGATAAGGGTTAGTTTTAGGGTTAGGTTTAGGGTTAGGTTTAGGGTAAGGGTTAGGGTTAGTTTTACCGTTGGGGTCAAGGTTAGGGTGAGGATTAGGATAAGGGTAAGGGTAAGGGTTAGGGTTTGGGGTAGGTTTAGGGTAACGGTTAGGGTTAGGTTTAGGGTAAGGGAAGGGGTTAGGGTTAGGGTTAGGGTTAGGGTTAGGTTTGGGGGGTTGGATTAGGGTTAGGGTTAGGGTTAGGTTTGGGGTTAAGGTTACCTAAGGGTAAGGGTTAGGTTTAGGGTTACGGTTAGGGTTAGTGTTAGGTTTAGGTTTGGGGTTAGTGTTAGGTTTAGGGTTAGTGTTAGGGTAAGGGAAAGGTTTAGAGTTAGGGTTAGGTTTAGGGTTAGGGTTAGGGTTAGGGGTAAGTTTAGGGTTAGGGTTAGGGTAAGGGTAAGGGTAACAGTGAGGGTTATTGCCAGGGTTATACTTAGGGTAAGGGTTAGGCTTAGTGTTAGAGTTAGGTTTAGGGTTAGGGTTAGGGTTAGGGTAAGGGTATGTGTTAGGGTTAGAGTTAGGATTATGCTTAGGGTTAGGGTCAGGGTAAGTGTTACGTTTAGGTTTAGGTTTAGGATTAGGGTAAGGGTAAGGGTGAGGTTTAGGGTTAGGGTTAGGGTTAGGTTTAGGGTTAAGGTTAGGGTAAGGGTAAGGTTTATGGATATGGTTAGGGTTAGGGTTATGGTTAGGGTTAGGGTAAGGATAAGGGTTAGTCTTAGAGTTAGGTTTATGGTTAGGTTTAGGGTAAGGGTTAGGGTTAGGTTTACCGTTGGTGTCAAGGTTAGGGTGAGGATTAGGATAAGGGTAAGCGTAAGGGTTAGGGTTAGGGTTTGGTTTAGGGTAACGGTTAGGGTTAGGTTTAGGGGAAGATAAGGGGTTAGGGTTAGGGTAAGGGTTAGGGTTAGGTTTGGGGGGTTGGATTAGGGTTAGGGTTAGGGTTAGGTTTGGGGTTAAGGTTACCTAAGGGTAAGGGTTAGGTTTAGGGTTACGTTTAGGGTTAGTCTTAGGTTTAGGTTTGGGGTCAGTGTTAGGTTTAGGGTTAGTGTTAGGGTAAGGGTAAGGTTTAGAGTTAGGGTTAGGTTTAGGGTTAGGGTTAGGGTTAGGGGTAAGTTTAGGGTTAGGGTTAGGGTAAGGGTAAGGGTTACAGTGAGGGTTATTGCCAGGGTTATTGTTAGGGTAAGGGTTAGGGTTAGTGTTAGAGTTAGGTTTAGGGTTAGGGTTAGGGTTAGGGTAAGGGTATGTGTTAGGGTTAGGGTTAGGTTTAAGGTTAGGGTTAGAGTTAGGATTATGCTTAGGGTTAGGGTCAGGGTAAGTGTTATGGTTAGGTTTAGGTTTAGGATTAGGGTAAGGGTACGGGTTAGGTTTAGGGTTAGGTTTAGGTTAAGGGTTAAGGTTAGGGTAAGGGTAAGGTTTAGGGATAGGGTTAGGGTTAGAGTTATGGTTAGGGTTAGGGTTAGGGTTAGGGTTAGTGTTAGGGTTAGGGATAGGGTTAGGGTTAGGGTTATGATTAGGGTTAGGCAAAGGGTAAGTGTTAGGGTTAGGGTTAGCGTTAGGGTTAGGTTTAGGGATAGGGGAAGTGTAACAGTTAGTGTTAGGGTTAGGGTTAGGTTTAGGGTTTTTTTTAAGGTTAGGGTTACAGATAGGGTAAGGGTAAGGGTTAGGGTTAGGGTAGGATTAGTGTTAGTGTTAGGGTTAGGGTAAGGGTAAGGGTTAGGTTTAGGGTTAGGGTTAGGTGTTAGGGTTAGGGTTAGGGTTACGGTTACGGTTAGGTTTAGGGTAAGGGTTAGGGATAGGGTTAGGGTAAGGGTGAGGTTTAGTGTTACGGTTAGGGTTAAGGTAAGTGTAAGGGTTAGGGTTAGGATTAAGGTTAGTTTTAGGGTAAGTGTTAGTATTAGGGTGAGGGTAAGGGTAAGGTTTAGTGTTAGTGTTAGGGTTAGGGTTAGGGTTAGGGTAAGGGTAAGTGTTAGGGTTAGGGTTAGGGTTAGGATTAGGGTTAGGTTTAGGTTTAGGGTAAGGGTAAGGGTTAGGGTTAGGGTTAGGATTAGGCTTAGGTATAGGGTTAGGGTAAGGGTAAGGGTTAGGGTTAGGGTTAGGGTTAGGGTAAATGTTAGGATTAGGGTTAGGGTTAGGGTTAGGATAAGGGTAAGGGTTACGTTTAGGGTTGGGGTTAGGGTTAGGATAAGGGTAAGGGTTAGGGTTAGGGGTTATGGTTAGTGTTATGGTTAGGGTAAGGGTTAGGGTTAGGCATTAGATTTAGTGTTAGGGTTAGGTTAAGGGTTAGGGGTAGGGTTAGTGTTAGGATAAGGGTTAGGTTTAGGGTTAGGGTTAGAGTTAATGTAAGGGTAAGTTTTAGGGATAGGGTTAGGGTAAAGGTTAGGGTTAGGTTTAGCGTTGGGGTTAAGGTTAGGGTTAGGGTTAGGGTAAGGGTAAGGGTTATGGTTAAGGATAGGGTTTGGGTAAGTGTTAGGGTTAGGGTTAGGGTTAGGGTTAGGTTTAGGGATAGGGTAAGTGTAAGAGTTAGTGTTAGGGTTAGGGTTAGGTTTAGGGTTGGGTTTAAGGCTAGGGTTACGGATAGGGTAAGGGTAAGGGTTAGGGTTAGGGTAGTATTACTGTTAGGGTTAGGGTTGGGGTAAGGGTAAGGGTTAGGGTTAGGGTTAGGGTTAGGGTAATGATTAATGTTAGGCAAAGGGTAAGTGTTAGGGTTAGGTTTAGCGTTAGGGTTAGGTTTAGGGGTAGGGTAAGTGTAAGAGTTAGTGTTAGGGTTAGGGTTAGATTTAGGGTTGGGTTTAAGGTTAGGGTTACGGATAGGTAAGGGTAAGGGTTAGGGTTAGGGTAGGATTAGTGTTAGTATTAGGGTTAGGGTAAGGGTAAGGGTTAGGGTTAGGGTTAGGGTTAGGGTTAGGGTTAGGTGTTAGGGTTAGGGTTAGGGTTAGGGTTACAGTTAGGTTTAGGGTAAGGGTTAGGTATAGGGTTAGGGTAAGGGTAAGGTTTAGTGTTAGGGTTAGGGTTAAGGTAAGAGGAAGGGTTAGGGTTAGGGTTAAGGTTAGTTTTAGGGTAAGTGTTAGGGTTAGGGTGAGGGTAAGGTTAAGGTTTAGTGTTAGTGTTAGTGTTAGGTTTAGGGTTAGGGTTAGGTTAAGGGTAAGTGTTAGGGTTAGGGTTAGGATTAGGGTTAGGTTTAGGTTTAGGGTAAGGGTAAGGGTTAGGGTTAGGGTTAGGGTTAGGATTAGGCTTAGGTTTAGGGTTAGGGTAAGGGTAAGGGTTAGGGTTAGTGTTAGGGTTAGGGTAAATGTTAGGGTTAGGGTTAGGGTTAGGGTTAGGATAAGGGTAAGGGTTAGGTTTAGGGTTAGGGGTTAGGGTTAGGATAAGGGTAAGGGTAAGGGTTAGGGTTATAGTTAGTGTTATGGTTATGGTAAGGTTTAGGGTTAGGGATTAGAGTTAGGATAAGGGTTAGGTTTAGTGTTAGGGTTAGAGTTAAGGTTAGGGTAAGTTTTAGGGTTAGGGTTAGGGTTAGGGTTAGGGTAAGGGTTAGGGTTAGGGTTAGCGTTGGGGTTAAGGTTAGGGTTAGGTTTAGGGTAAGGGTAAGGGTTAGGGTTAGGGATAGGGTTTGGGTAAGTGTTAGGGTTAGGGTTAGGGTTAGGGTTAGGTTTAGGGTTAGGGTAAGGGTAAGGGTTAGTGTTAGGGTTAGGGTTAGGTGTTAGTGTTGGGGTTAGGGTTAGGGTTTTGTTTAGGGTTAGGGTAAGGGTAAGGGTAAGGGTTAGGGTTAGGGTTAGGGTTCGTGTTAGGTTTAGGGTTTGCGTTAGGGTAAGGGTAAGGGTTACGGTTAGGCTTAGGTTTAGGGTTAGGTTTAGGGTAAGGGTTAGGGTAAGGTTTACCATTTGGTTTAAGCTTAGGGTGAGGATTAGGATAAGGGTAAGGGTTAGGGTTAGGGTTAGGGTTAGGTTTAGGGTAAGGGTTAGGGTTAGGTTTAGGGTAAGGGTAAGTTTTAGGGTTAGGGTTAGGGTTAGGGATAGGTTTAGGGTAAGGTAAAGGGTTAGGGTTAGGGTTAGTGTTAGGGTAGGGGTTAGAGTAAGGGTAAGTGTTAGGGTTAGGGTTAGGTTTAGGATAAGTGTAAGGGTTAGGTTTAGGGTCAGGGATAGGGTTAGGTTTTAGGTTTAGGGTTAGCGATAGGGTTAGGGTTAGGTTTGGGGTTAGGGTTAGGGTTAGGGTAAGTTTTAGGATTAGGGTTAGGGTTAAGGTTAGAGTTAGGGTTAGGGGAAGGGTTTGGGTTAGGGTTAGGTTTAGGGTTAGGGTAGGGGTAGGGTAAGGGTAATTTTAGGATTAGGGTTAGGGTTAGGAGAAGTGTATGGTTAGGGTTAGGGTTAGGGTTAGGGTTAGGGGTTAGGATTAGGGTTAGGGTTACGGTTTGGTTTAGGTTTGGGGTTAGCGTTACGTAACGGTAAGGGTTAGGCTTAGGGGTAGGGTTAGGGTTAGTTTTAGGTTAAGGGTTGGGGTTAGGGTTTAGGTTTAGGGTTAGGGTTAGGGTAAGGGTAAGGTTTAGGGTTAGGGTTAGGGTTAGTTTTAGGGTTAGGTTTAGGGGTAAGGTTAGGGTTAGGGTCAGCATAAGGGTAAGGGTTAGGGTTAAGGTTAGGGTTAGAGTTAGGATTATGGTTAGGGTTAGGGTCAGGATAAGGGTTACGGTTAGGTTTAGGTTTAGGGTTAGGGTAAGGTAAGGGTTAGGTTTTGGGTTACGGTTAGGTTTAGGGTTAGGGTAATGGTTAGGGTTAGGGTAAGTATTAGGGTTATGGTTAGGGTTAGTGTTAGGTTTAGGGTTAAGGTTAGGGGAAGTGGATGGGTAAGGGTTAGGGTAAAGGTTAGGTTTACGGTTAGGGTTAGTGTTAGGGTTAGGGTTAGGGTAAGGGTAATGGTTAGTGTTAGGATTAGGGTAAGGATTAGGGTTAGGGTTAAGGTTAGGGTTAGGGTTATGTTTAGGGTTACGGTTAGGGTTAGCGTAAGGGTATGTGTTAGGGTTAGTTTTAGGGTTAAGGTTAGGGTTAGCTTTATGGTACGGGTAAGGATTAGGGTTAGGGTTAGGGTTAAGATAAGAGTAAGGGTTAGGGTTAGGTTTAGGGTTACGGTTAGGGTAAGGTTTAGGTCTAGGGTAAGGGTAAGGTTTAGGGTTCGGTTTAGGGTTAGGTTTAGGGTTATGGTAAGGGTAAGGGTTAGGTTTAGGTTTAGGGTTAGAGTTAATTTTAGGATTAGGGTAAGGGTAAGGGTTATGGTTAGGGTTAGCGTTAGCGTTAGGGTTTGGGTAAGGGATAGGGTTAGGGTTAGGTTTAGGGTTAGGATAAGGGTAAGTGATGGGGTTAGAGTTAGGGTTAGTGTTAGGATAAGGGTAAGGTTTAGGATTAGGGTTAGGGTTAGATTCGGGGTGTGGGTTAGGGTTAGGGTTAGAGTTAGGTTTAGGGTTAGGGTGAGGGTAAGGGTAAGGGTTAGGGTTAGGGTTAGGGTTAGTGTTATGTTTAGGGTTAGGGATAGGTTTAGGTTTAGATTAAGGGTAAGGGTAGGGTTAGTGTTAGGGTTAAGGTTAGGGATAGGGTTAAGTTTAGGGTTAGGGTTAGGGTTAGGGTAAGGGTTAGGCTTAGGGTTAGGGTAAGTGTTAGGGTTAGGGTTTGAGTTAGGGTTAGAGTTAGGGTTAGGTTTAGGTTAAGGGTAAGGTGTAGGGTTAGTGTTAGGGTTAAGTTTAAGGTTAGGGTTAGCGTTAGGGTAAGGGTAAGGGTTAGGGTTAGTGTTAAGGAAAGGGTAAGGGTTAGGGTTAGTGTTAGGGTTATGGTTAGGGTAAGGGTAAGGGGTAGTTTTAGGCTTAGGATTAGGCTTAGATTTAGGGTTAGGGTAAGGGTAAGGGTTAGGCTTAGGGTTAGGGTTAGGGTAAGGGTTAGGGTTAGGGTTAGGGTTAGGGTAGGTTTTAGGGTAAGTGTTAGGGTTAGGTTTATGGTTAGGATAAGGGTAAGGGTTAGCGTTAGGGTTAGGGTTAGTGTTAGGGGTTAGGGTTAGGGTTAGGGTTAGGGGTTAGGGTTAGTGTTAGGGTTAGGGTAAGGGTTAGGGTTGGGGATTAGGGTTAGTGTTAGGGTTAGGTTAAGGGTTAGGGTTAGGGTTAGGGTTAGGATAAGGGTTAGGTTAAGGGTTAGGGTAGAGTTAGGGTAAGTGTAAATTTTAGGGTTAGGGTTAGGATTCGGGTTAGGGTTAGGGTAAGGGTTAGGGTTAGGTTTAGCGTTGGGGTTAAGGTTAGGGTAAGGGTAAGGTTTAGGGTTAGGGTTAGGGTTAGGGTTAGGTTTAGGGTTAGGTTTAGGTTTAGGATTAGGGTAAGGGTAAGGGTTAGGGTTAGGGTTAGGGTAAGTGTTAGGGATAGCGTTAGCGTTAGGATAAAGGTAAGGTTTAGGGTTAGGATTAGGGTTCGGGGTTAGGGTTAGGTTAGGGTTAGAGTTAGGTTTAGAGTTAGGGTAAGGGTAAGGGTTAGGGTTAGGGTTAGGGTTAGTGTTAAGTTGAGGGTTAAGGTTAGGGTAAGGGTAAGGGTTATGGATAGAGTTAGGGGAAGGGTTAAGGTTAATGTTAGGGTTATGGTTAGGGTTACAGTTACGTTTAGTTTTAGGGTTCTGGTAAGGGTAAGGGTTAGAGTTAGGGTTAGGGTTAGGGTTAAGTTTAGGGTTAGGGTAAGGGTTAGAGTTAGGGTAAGGGTTAAGGTTAGGTTGAGGGTGAGGGATAGGGTTAGGGTTAGGGTTATGGTTAGGGTTAGGGTTAGGGTTAGGGTAAGGGTTAGGGTTAGGGATAGGGTTAGGGTTAGGGTAATGATTAGGGTTAGGCAAAAGGTAAGTGTTAGGGTTAGGGTTAGCGTTAGAGTTAGGTTTAGGGATAGGGTAAGTGTAAGAGTTAGTGTTAGGGTTAGGGTTAGGTTTAGGGTTGGGTTTAAGGTTAGGGTTACAGATAGGGTAAGGGTAATGGTTAGGGTTAGGGTAGGATTAGTGTTAGGGTTAGGGTTAGGGTAAGGGTAAGGATTAGGGTTAGGGTTAGGGTTAGGTGTTAGGGTTAGGGTTAGGGTTAGGGTTACGGTTAGGTTTAGGGTAAGGGTTAAGGATAGGGTTAGGGTAAGGGTGAGGTTTAGTGTTAGGGTTTGGGTTAAGGTAAGTGTAAGGGTTAGGGTTAGGATTAAGGTTAGTTTTAGGGTGAGTGTTAGGGTTAGGGTGAGGGTAAGGGTAAGGTTTAGTGTTAGTGTTAGGGTTAGGGTTAGGGTTAGGGTTAGGGTTAGGGTAAGGGTAAGTGTTAGGGTTAGGGTTAGGATTAGGGTTAGGTTTAGGTTTAGGGTAAGGGTAAGGGTTAGGGTTAGGGTTAGGATTAGGCTTAGGTTTAGGGTTAGGGTAAGGGTAAGGGTTAGGGTTAGGGTTAGGGTTAGGGTAAATGTTAGGGTTAGGGTTAGGGTTAGGATAAGGGTAAGGGTTAGGGTTAGGGTTAGGGGTTAGGGTTAGGATAAGGGTAAGGGTTAGGGTTAGGGGTTATGGTTAGTGTTATCGTTAGGGTAAGGGTTAGGGTTAGGGATTAGAGTTAGTGTTAGGGTGGTTAAGGGTTAGGGTTACGGTTAGTGTTAGGATAAGGGTTAGGTTTAGAGTTAGGGTTAGAGTTAAGGTAAGGGTAAGTTTTAGGGTTAGGGTTAGGGTTAGGGTAAGGTTTAGGGTGAGGTTTAGCGTTGGGGTTAAGTTTAGGGTTAGGGTTAGGGTAAGGGTAAGGGTTAGGGATAGGGATAGGGTTTGGGTAAGTGTTAGGGTTAGGGTTAGGGTTAGGGTTAGGGTTAGGGTAAGGGTAATGGTTAGTGTTAGGGTTAGGGTTATGTGTTAGGTTTGGGGTTAGGGTTAGGGTTTTGTTTAGGGTTAGGGTAAGGTTAAGGGTAAGGGTTAGGGTTAGGGTTAGGATTAGGCTTATGTTTAGGGTTAGGGTAAGGGTAAGAGTTATGGTTAGGGTTAGTGTTAGGGTAAATGTTACGGTTAGGGTTAGGGTTAGGATAAGGGTTAGGGTTCGTGTTAGGTTTAGGGTTTGCCTTAGGGTAAGGGTAAGGGTTACGGTTAGGCTTATGTTTAGGGTAAGGGTTAGGGTTAGGTTTACCATTGGGTTTAAGGTTAGGGTGAGGATTAGGATAAGGGTAAGGGTTAGGGTTAGGGTTATGGTTAGGTTTAGGGTAAGGGTTAGGGTTAGGTTTAGGGTAAGGGTAAGTTTTAGGGTTAGGGTTAGGGTTAGGGATAGGTTTAGGGTAAGGTAAAGGGTTAGGGTTAGGGTTAGGATTACGGTTAGGTTTAGGGTAAGGGTAAGGGTAAGGGTAAGGGTTAGGGTTAGGGTTAGGATAAGTGTAAGGGTTAGGTTTAGGGTCAGGGATAGGGTTAGGTTTTAGGTTTAGGGTTAGCGTTAGGGTTAGGGTTAGGGTTAGGTTTGGGGTTAGGGTTAGGGTTAGGGTTAGGGTTTGGTTTAGGTTTGGGGTTAGCGTTACGTAAGGGTAAGTGTTAGGTTTAGGGGTAGGGTTAGGGTTAGTTTTAGGTTATGGGTTGGGGTTAGGGTTTAGGTTTAGGGTTAGTGTTACGGTTAGGGTAAGGGTAAGGTTTAGGTTTAGGGTTAGGGTTAGTTTTAGGGTTAGGGTTAGGGGTAAGGTTAGGGTTATGGTCAGCATAAGGGTAGGGTTAGGGTTAGTGCCAGGGTTATTGTTAGGGTAAGGGTTAGGGTTCGTGTTAGAGTTAGGTTTAGGGTTAGGGTTAGGGTTAGGATAAGGGTAAGAGTTAGGGTTAAGGTTAGGGTTAGAGTTAGGATTATGGTTAGGGTTAGGGTCAAGGTAAGGGTTACGGTTAGGTTTAGGTTTAGGGTTAGGGTAAGGGTAAGGGTTAGGTTTTGGGTTACGGTTAGGTTTAGGGTTAGGGTTATGGTTAGGGTTAGGGTAAGGATTAGGGTTATGGTTAAGGTTAGGGTTGGGGTTAGGTTTAGGGTTAAGGTTAGGGGAAGGGGAAGGGTAACGGTTAGGGTAAAGGTTAGGTTTACGGTTAGGGTTAGTGTTAGGGTTAGGGTTAGGGTAAGGGTAATGGTTAGTGTTAGGATTAGGGTAAGGATTAGGGTTAGGGTTAAGGTTAGGGTTAGGGTTATGTTTAGGGTTACGGTTAGGGTTAGCGTAAGGGAATGTGTTAGGGTTAGTTTTAGGGTTAAGGTTAGGGTTAGGGTTAGCGTTAGGGTACGGGAAAGGGTTAGGGTTAGGGTTAGGGTGAAGATAAGAGTAAGGGTTAGGGTTAGGTTTAGGGTTACGGTTAGGGTAAGGTTTAGGTTTAGTGTAAGTGTAAGGTTTAGGGTTAGGTTTAGGGTTATGGTAATGGTAAGGGTTAGGTTTAGATTTAGGGTTAGGGTTAATTTTAGGATTAGGGTAAGGGTTAGGGTAAGGGTTAGGGTTAGGGTTAGGATTAGAGTTACGGTAAGGGTAAGGTTTAGTGTTAGGGTTAGGGTTAGTGTTAGGGTAAGGGTAAGGGGTAGTTTTAGGGTTAGGATTAGGCTTAGATTTAGGGTTAGGGTAAGGGTAAGGGTTAGGCTTAGGGTTAGGGTTAGGGTAAGGGTTAGGATTAGGGTTAGGGTAGGGTTTAGGGTAAGTGTTAGGGTTAGGTTTATGGTTAGGATAAGGGTAAGGGTTAGGATTAGGGTTAGGGTTAGTGTTAGGGGTTAGGGTTAGGGTTAGGTTTAGGGTTAGGGGTTAGGGTTAGTGTTAGGGATAGGGTAAGGGTTAGGGTTAGGGATTAGGGTTAGTGTTAGGGTTAGGTTAAGGGTTAGGGTTAGGGTTAGGGTTAGGATAAGGGTTAGGTTAAGGGTTAGGGTAGAGTTAGGGTAAGTGTAAGTTTTAGGGTTAGGTTTAGGATTCGGGTTAGGGTTATTGTAAGGGTTAGGTTTAGGTTTAGCGTTGGGGTTAAGGTTAGGGTAAGGGTAAGGTTTAGGGTTAGGGTTAGGGTTAGGGTAAGGTTAAGAGTTAGGGTTAGGTTTAGGGTTAGGTTTAGGTTTAGGATTAGGGTAAGGGTAAGGGTTAGGGTTAGGGTTAGGGTAAGTGTTAGGCCTAGTGTTAGGGATAGGGTTAGCGTTAGGATAAGGGTAAGGTTTAGGGTTAGGGTTAGGGTTCGGGGTTAGGGTTAGGTTAGGGTTAGAGTTAGGTTTAGAGTTAGGGTTAGGGTAAGGGGAAGGGTTAGGGTTAGGGTTAGGGTTAGTGTTAGGTTGAGGGTTAAGGTTAGGGTAATGGTAAGGGTTATGGATAGAGTTAGGGGAAGGGTTAAGTTTAATGTTAGGGTTAGGGTTAGGGTTACAGTTAGGTTTATTGTTAGGGTTCTGGTAAGGGTAAGGGTTAGAGTTAGGGTTAGGGTTAGGGTTAGGGTAAGGGTTAGGGTTAGGGTTAGGGTAAGGGTTAGGGTTAGGGTGAGGGTAAGGGCTAAGGTTAGGGTGAGGGTGAGGGATAGGGTTAGGGTTAGGGTTAAGGTTATGTTTAGGATTAGGGTAAGGGTAAGGGTTAGGGGTATAGTTAGGGTTAGGGTAAGGGTTAGGGCTATGGTTATGGTTAGCGTTAGGGTTAGGATTAGGGTTAGGGTAAGCGTAACCTTTAGGCTTAGGTTTAGGGTTAGGATTAGGGTTAGGATAAGGGTAAGGTTTAGGGTTTGGGTTAGGGTTATGGGTTAGGGCTAGGGTTAGGGTTAGGGTTAGGGTTAGATTTAGGGTAAAGGTAATGGTTAGGGTGAGGTTTAGGGTTATTGTTAGGTTTAGGCTTAGGTTTAGGGTAAGGGTAAGGTATAGGGATAGGGTTAGGGTTAGGGTTAAGATTAGGGTTAGGGTTAGGGTTAGGTTTAGGGTTAGGGTTAGGGTAAAGGTAAGGGTTAGGGTTAGGGTTAGGGTTAGCGTTAGGGTTAGGGTTAGGGTTAGGGTAAAGGTAAGAGTTAGTGTTACAGTTAGGATTGGGGTTAGGGTAAGGGTAAAGGTTAGTGTTAGGGTTAGAGTTGGGTTTAGGGTTCGGATTAAGGTTAGGGTTACAGTTAGTGTAAGGGTAAGGGTTAGGGTTAGGGTTAGGGTTAGCGTTAGGCTAAGGGTAAGTGTTAGGTTTAGGGTTAGGATTAAGATAAGAGTAAGGGATAGGGTTAGGGTTAAGGTTAGGTTTAGGGTAAGGGTTAGGGTTAGGGTTAGGGTAAGGGTAAGGTTTAGGGTTAGGTTTAGGGTTAGGGTAAGGGTAAGGGTTAGGGTTAGGGTTAGGATTAGGGTTAGGTTAGGTTTAGGATAAGGGTAAGTGATTGGGTTAGGGTTAGGATTAGGGTTAGGTTTAGTTTTAGGGTAAGGGTAAGAGTTAGTGTTAGGGTTAGGGTAAGGTTTAGGGTTAGGGTGAGGGTTAGGGTAGGGGTTAGCGTAAGTATTAGGGTTAGGGTTAGGGTTAGGATAAGCGTAAGGTTTAGGGTTAGGGTTAGGGTTAGGGGTCAGGGCTAGGGTTAGGGTTAGGTTTAGGGTTAGGAGTTAGGGGTAGTCTTAGGGTTAGGGTAAGGGATAGGGTTAGCGGTTAGTGTTAGTGTTAGGGTTAGGTTAAGGGTTAGGGTTCGTGTTAGGTTTAGGGTTTGCCTTAGGGTAAGGGTAAGGGTTACGGTTAGGCTTAGGTTTAGGTTTAGGTTTAGGGTAAGGGTTAGGGTTAGGTTTACCATTGGGTTTAAGGTTAGGGTGAGGATTAGGATAAGGATAAGGGTTAGGGTTAGGGTTAGGGTTAGGTTTAGGGTAAGGGTTAGGGTTAGGGTTAGGTTTAGGGTAAGGGTAAGTTTTAGGGTTAGGATTAGGGTTAGGGATAGTTTTAGGGTAAGGTTAAGGGTTAGGGATAGGGTTAGGGTTAGGGTTAGGGTTAGTGTTAGGGTAGGGGTTAGGGTAAGTGTAAGGGTAAGTGTTAGGGTTAGGGTTAGGGTTAGGATAAGTGTAAGGGTTAGGTTTAGGGTCAGGGATAGGGTTAGGGGTTAGGTTTAGGGTTAGCGTTAGGGTTAGGGTTAGAGTTAGGGTTAGGGGAAGGGTTAGGGTTAGGGTTAGGTTTAGGGTTAGGGTAGGGGTAGGGTAAGGAAAATTTTAGGATTAGGGTTAGGGTTAGGAGAAGTGTATGGTTAGGGTTAGGGTTAGGGTTAGGGTTAGGGGTTGTGATTAGGGTTAGGGTTATTGTGTGGTTTAGGTTTGGGGTTAGCGTTACGTAAGGGTAAGGGTTAGGTTTAGGGGTAGGGTTAGGGTTAGTTTTAGGTTATGGGTTGGGGTTAGGGTTTAGGTTTAGGGTTAGGGTTAGGGTAAGGGTAAGGTTTAGGGTTAGGGTTAGGGTTAGGGTAAGGTTAAGGGTTAGGGTTAGGTTTAGGGTTAGGTTTAGGTTTAGGATTAGGGTAAGGGTAAGGGTTAGGGTTAGGGTTATGGTAAGTGTTAGGCCTAGTGTTAGGGATAGGGATAGCGTTAGGATAAGGGTAAGGTTTAGGGTTAGGGTTAGGGTTCGGGGTTAGGGTTAGGTTAGGGTTAGAGTTAGGTTTAGAGTTAGGGTTAGGGTAAGGGTAAGGGTTAGGGTTAGGGTTAGGGTTAGTGTTAGGTTGAGGGTTAAGGTTAGGGTAAGGGTAAGGGTTATGATTAGGGTTAGGTTTAGGGTTAGGTTTAGGGTTAGGGTTAGGGTAAAGGTAAGGGTTAGGGTTAGGGTTAGGGTTAGCGTTAGGGTTAGGGTTAGGGTTAGGGTAAAGGTAAGAGTTAGTGTTACAGTTAGGATTGGGGTTAGGGTAAGGGTAAGGGTTAGTGTTAGGGTTAGAGTTGGGTTTAGGGTTCGGATTAAGGTTAGGGTTACAGTTAGTGTAAGGGTAAGGGTTAGGGTTAGGGTTTGGGTTAGGGTTAGCGTTAGGCTAAGGGTAAGTGCTAGGTTTAGGGTTAGGATTAAGATAAGAGTAAGGGATAGGGTTAGGGTTAAGGTTAGGTTTAGGGTAAGGGTTAGGGTTAGGGTTAGGGTTAGGGTAAGGGTAAGGTTTAGGGTTAGGTTTAGGGTTAGGGTAAGGGTAAGGGTTAGGGTTAGGGTTAGGATTAGGGTTAGGTTAGGGTTAGGGTAAGGGTAAATGATAGGGTTAGGGTTAGGATTAGGGTTAGGTTTAGAGTTAGGGTAAGGGTAAGAGTTAGTGTTAGGGTTAGGGTAAGGTTTAGGGTTAGGGTGAGGGTTAGGTAGGGGTTAGCGTAAGTGTTAGGCTTAGGTTTAGGGTTAGGTTTAGGGTAAGGGTAAGTTTTAGGGTTAGGATTAGGGTTAGGGATAGGTTTAGGGTAAGGTAAAGGGTTAGGGTTAGGGTTAGGTTTAGGTTTATGGTAAGGGTAAGGGTTAGGGTTAGGGTTAGTGTTAGGGTAAGGGTTAGGGTTAGGGTTAGGGTTAGGGTTAGTGTTAGGGTAGGGGTTAGGGTAAGGGTAAGTGTTAGGGTTAGGGTTAGGGTTAGGATAAGTGTAAGGGTTAGGTTTAGGGTCAGGGATAGGGTTAGGGGTTAGGTTTAGGGTTAGCGTTAGGGTTAGGGTTAGAGTTAGGGTTAGGGGAAGGGTTAGGGTTAGGGTTAGGTTTAGGGTTAGGGTAGGGGTAGGGTAAGGATAATTTCAGGATTAGGGTTAGGGTTAGGAGAAGTGTATGGTTAGGGTTAGGGTTAGGGTTAGGGGTTAGGATTAGGATTAGGGTTAGGGTTTGGTTGAGGTTTGGGGTTAGCGTTACGTAAGGGTAAGGGTTAGGTTTAGGGGTAGGGTTAGGGTTAGTTTAAGGTTATGGGTTGGGGTTAGGGTTTAGGTTTAGGTTTAGGGTTAGGGTTAGGGTAAGGGTAAGGTTTAGGGTTAGTTTTAGGGTTAGTTTTAGGGTTAGGGTTAGTGGTAAGGTTAGGGTTATGGTCAGCATAAGGGTAAGGGTTAGGGTTAGGGTTAGTGCCAGGGTTATTGTTAGGGTAAGGGTTAGGGTTAGTGTTAGAGTTAGGTTTAGGGTTAGGGTTAGGGTTAGGGTAAGGTTAAGCGTTAGGGTTAAGGTTAGGGTTAGAGTTAGGATTATGGTTAGGGTTAGGGTCAAGGTAAGGGTTACGGGTAGGTTTAGGTTTAGGGTTAGGGTAAGGGTAAGGGTTAGGTTTTGGGTTACGGTTAGGTTTAGGATTTGGGTTATGGTTAGGGTTAGGGTAAGGATTAGGGTTATGGTTAAGGTAAGGGTTAGGGTTAGGTTAGGGTTAAGGTTAGGGGAAGGGGATGGGTAAGGGTTAGGGTAAAGGTTAGGTTTACGGTTAGGGTTAGTGTTAGGGTTAGGGTTAGGGTAAGGGTAATGGTTAGTGTTAGGGTTAGGGTTAGGGTTAGGGTTAGGGTTAAGGTTAGGGTTAGGGTTATGTTTAGGGTCACGGTTAGGGTTAGCGTAAGGGTATGTGTTAGGGTTAGTTTTAGGCTTAAGGTTAGGGTTAGGCTTAGTGTTAGGGTACTGGTAAGGGTAAGGGTTAGGGTTAGGGTTAAGATAAGAGTAAGGGTTAGGGTTAGTTTTAGGGTTCCGGTTAGGGTATGGTTTAGGTTTAGGGTAAGGGTAAGATTTAGGGTTAGGTTTAGGGTTATGGTAAGGGTAAGGGTTAGGTTTAGGTTTAGGGTTAGGGTTAATTTTAGGATTAGGGTAAGGGTAAGGGTTAGGGTTAGGATTAGGGTTAGCGTTAGGGTTTGGGTAAGGGTTAGGGTTAGGGTTAGGTTTAGGGATAGGATAAGGGTAAGTGATGGGGTTAGGGTTAGGGTTAGTGTTAGGATAAGGGTAAGGTTTAGGTTTAGGGTTAGGGTTAGGTTCGGGGTGTGGGTTAGGGTTAGGGTTAGAGTTAGGTTTAGGGTTAGGGTTAGGGTAAGGGTAAGGGTTAGGGTTAGGGTTAGGTTTAGTGTTATGTTTAGGGTTAGGGTTAGGGTAAGGGTAAGGGTTAGGGATAGGTTTAGGTTTAGATTAAGGGTAAGGGGTAGGGTTAGTGTTAGGGTTAAGGTTAGGGTTAGGGTTAAGTTTAGGGTTAGGGTTAGGGTTAGGGTTAGGTTTAGGGTAAAGGTAATGGTTAGGGTTAGGGTTAGGGTTATTGTTAGGTTTAGGCTTAGGTTTAGGGTAAGGGTAAGGGTTAGGGATAGGGTTATGGTTAGGGTTAAGATTAGTGTTAGGGTAGGGTTAGGTTTATGGTTATGGTTAGAGTAAATGTAAGGGTTAGGGTTAGGGTTAGGGTTAGCGTTAGGGTTAGGGTTAAGGTTAGGGTAAGGGTAAGAGTTAGTGTTACAGTTAGGATTGGTGTTAGGTTAAGGGTAAAGGTAAGTGTTAGGGTTAGAGTTGGGTTTAGGGTTCGGATTAAGGTTAGGGTTACAGTTAGTGTAAGGGTAAGGGTTAGGGTTAGGGTTAGCGTTAGGCTAAAGGTAAGTGTTCTGTTTAGGATTAGGATTAAGATAAGAGTAAGGGATAGAGTTAGGGTTAAGGTTAGGTTTAGGGTAAGGGTTAGGGTTAGGGTTAGGGTAAGGGTAAGGGTAAGGTTTAGGGTTAGGTTTAGGGTTAGGGTAAGGGTAAGGGTTAGGGTTAGGGTTAGGATTAGGGTTAGGTTAGGGTTAGGGTAAGGGTAAGTGTTAGGGTTAGGGTTAGGATTAGGGTTAGGTTTAGGGTTAGGGTAAGGGTAAGAGTTAGGGTTAGGGTTAGGGTTAGGGTAAGGTTTAGGGTTAGGGTAAAGGTTAGGGTAGGGGTTAGTGTAAGTGTTAGGGTTAGGGTTAGGGTTAGGATAAGAGTAAGGTTTAGGGTTAGGGTTAGGGTTAGGGGTCAGGGCTAGGGTTAGGGTTAGGTTTAGGGTTAGGGTTAGGGGTAGTCTTAGGGTTAGGGTAAGGGTTAGGGTTAGGGGTTAGGGTTAGTGTTAGGGTTAGGTTAAGGGTTAGAGTTAGGTTTAGGGTTATGGTTAGAATAAGGGTTAGGGTTAGGGTTAGGATTAGAGTTAGGTTAAGGGTAAGGTTTAGGCTTAGGTTGAGGGTTAGGGTTAGGGTTAGGGTAAGGGTTAGGGTTAGGTGTAGTGTTGGGGTTAAAGTTAGGGTTAGGGTTAGGTAAGGGTAAGGGTTAGGGTTAAGGTATGGGTAAGTGTTAGGGTTAGGGTTAGGGTTAGGGTTAGGGTTAGGGTAAGCGTAAGGGTTAGGGTTAAGGTTAGGTTTAGGGTTAGGGTTAGGGTTAGGGTAAGGGTAAGGGTTAGGGTTAGGATTAGGGTAAGGGTTAGGGTTAGGGTTAAGGTTAGGGTTAGGGTTATGTTTAGGGTTACGGTCAGGGTTAGGGTTAGGGTTAGGGTTAGTGTAAGGGTATGTGTTAGGGTTAGGTTTATCGTTAAGGTCAGGGTTAGGGTTAGCGTTAGGGTACGAGTAAGGGTTAGGGTTAGGATTAGGGTTAAGATAAGGGTAAGGGTTAGTGTTAGGGTTAGGGTTACGGTAAGGTTTAGGGATAGGTTTAGGTTAAGGGTAAGGTTTAGGGTTAGGGTTAACTTTAGGGTTAGGGTAAAGGTAAGGGTTAGGGTTAGGTTTAGGGTTAAGATAAGGCTAAGGGTTAGGGTTAGGGTTAGAGTTTGGGTTAGGGTTACGGTAAGGTTTAATGTTAGGTTTAGGGTAAGGGTAAGGTTTAGGGTTAGGGTTAACGTTAGGGTTAGGGTAAGGGTAAGGGTTAGGGTTAGGTTTAGGGTAAGGGTTAGGTTTAGGATTAGGGTAAGGGTAAGGGTTAGGGTTAGGGTTAGGGTTAGGGTAAGGGTTAGTGTTAGGGTAAGGTTAAGTGTTGGGGTTAGGGTTAGGGTTAGATTTAGTGTTAGGATAAGGGTAAGGTTTAGGCTTAGGGTTAGGTTTAGGTTTCTGGGTTAGGGTTAGGGCTAGGGTTAGAGTTAGGTTTAGGGTTAGGGTAAGGGTAAGGGTTAGGGTTAGCGTTAGGGTTAGTGTTAGGTTTAGGGTTAGGGTTAGGGTAAGGGTAAGGGTTAGGCATAGGTTTAGGGTTAGGGTTAAGGTTATGGTTATGGTTAGGTTTAGTGTTAGGGTTAACGTTAGGTTTAGGTTAAGGGTAAGGGTTAGGGTTAGGTTTAGAGTTAGGGTTAGGTTTAGGATTAGGTTAAGGGTTAGGTTTAGGGTCAGGGTTAGATTTAGGGTAAGGGTAAGGGTTAGGGTTAGGTTTAGGGTTAGCGTAAGGGTAAGTGATGGGGTTAGGGTTAGGGTTAGGTTTAGTGTTAGGATAAGGGTAAGGTTTAGGGTGAGCATTAGGTTTAGGGTTTGGGGTTAGGGTTAGGGTTATGGTTAGAGTTAGGTTTACGGTTAGGGTTAGGGTAAGGGTAAGGGTTAGGGTTAGGGTTAGTGTTAGTGTTAGGTTTAGGGTTAGGGTTATGGTAAGGGTAAGGGTTATGTATAGGCTTAGTGTTAGAGTTAAGGTTGTGGTTATGGTTAGGGTTAGGGTGAGGTTTAGGGTTAAGTTTAGGGTAAGGGTAAGTGTTACGGTTAGGGTTAGGGTTAGGGTTAAGTTCAGGGTTAGTGTTAGGGTAAGTGTTAGGGTTAGGGTTAGGGTAAGGGTTAGGGTTAGGGTTAGTGTTAGGGTTAGGGTTAGGATTAGGGTTGGGTTTAGGGTTAGGGTTATGGTTTGGGTAAGGATAAGGGTTAGGGTTAGGGTTAGGGTTTGCGTTACGGTAAGGGTAAGTGTTAGAGTTAGGGTTAGTGTTGAGGTAAGAGTAATGTTTAGGGTTAGGGTTAAGGTTATGTTTAGGGTAAGGGTTAGGGTTAGGATTAGGGTAAGGGTAAGGTTTAGTGTTAGGGTTAGGGTTAGGGTAAGGGTAAGGGTAAGGGTTAGGGTTAGGGTTAGGATTACGGTTAGCTTTAGGGTTAGGGTAAGGGTAAGGGTTGAGTTAAGGTTAGGATTAGGCTTAGGTTTAGGGTTAGGGTAAGGGTAAGGATTAGGGTTAGGGTTAGGATTACGGTAAGGGTTAGGGTTGGTGTTAGGGTAGGGGTTAGGGTAATTTTTAGGTTTAGGGTTAGAGTTAGGAGAAGGGTAAGTGTTAGGGTTAGCATTAGGGTTGGGGGTTAGGGTTAGGGTTAGGGTTAGGGGTTAGTGTTAGTGTTAGCATTAGGGTAAGGGTTAGGGTTAGGGGTTCCGGTTAGTGTTAGGGTTAGGTTAAGGGTTAGTGTTAGGGTTAGGATAAGGGTTATTTTAGGGTTAGGGTTAGAGTCATGGTAAGGGTAAGTTTTAGGGTTAGGGTTAGTGTTAGTGTTAGGGTTAGGGTTAGGGTTAGATTTAGCGTTGGGGTTAAGTTTAGGGTTAGGGTTAGGGTAAGGGTAAGGGTTAGGGTTAGGGTTACGGTAAGGGTAAGGGTTAGGGTTAGGGTTACGGTAAGGGTAAGGGATGGGGTTAGGGTTAGGGTTTGCGTTAGGTTTAGGGTTTGGGTTAGGGGAAGGTTAAGGGTTATGGTTAGGGTTAGGTTTAGGTTAGGTTTAGGGTAAGGGTTAGGGTTAGGTTTACCTTTGGGGTTAAGGTTAGGGTTAGGGTTAGTATAAGGTTAAGGGTTAGGGTTAGGGTTAGGCATAGGTTTAGGGTAAGGGTTAGGGTTAGTTTAGGGTAAGGGTAAGTTTTAGGGTTAGGGGTAAGGGTTAGGGTTAGGTTAGGTTTTGGTTTATGGGTAAGTGAAAGGATTAGGGTTAGCCTTAGGGTAAGGGTTAGGTTTAGGGTTAGGTTTGGGGTTCGGGTTATGTAAGGGTAAATGTTAGGTTTAGGATTAGGGTTAGGGTTAGTGTTAGGTTTAGGGTTGGAGTTAGGGTTAGGTTTAGTTTTAGAGTTAGGGTAAGGGTAAGGGTTAGGGTTAGGGTTAATGTTAGTGTTAAGGTTAGGGTTAGGGTAAGGGTAAGAGTTTGGGTTAGAGTTTGGTTTTGGGTAAGGCTTAGGGTTAGGGTTAGGGGTAAGGTTAGGGTTAGGGTTAGGGTAAGGGTAAGGGTTAGGGTTAGGGTTATAGTTAGGGCCAGGGTTACTGTTAGGGTAAGCGTTAGGGTTAGGGTTAGGGTTAAGTTTAAGGTTAGGGTTAGGGTTAGGGTTAGGGTTAACGTTAGGTTTAGGTTAAGGGTAAGGGTTAGGGTTAGGTTTAGAGTTAGGGTTAGGTTTAGGATTAGGTTAAGGGTTAGGTTTAGGGTTAGGGTTAGGTTTAGGGTAAGGGTAAGGGTTAGGGTTAGGTTTAGGGTTAGCGTAAGGTGAAGTGTTGGGGTTAGGGTTAGGGTTAGGTTTAGTGTTAGGATAAGGGTAAGGTTTAGGGTTAGGGTTAGGTTTAGGGTTTGGGGTTAGGGTTAGGGTTAGGGTTAGAGTTAGGTTTACGGTTAGGGTTAGGGTAAGGGTAAGGGTTAGGGTTAGGGTTCGTGTTAGTGTTAGGTTTAGGGTTAGGGTTTTGGTAAGAGTAAGGGTTATGGATAGGGTTAGTGTTAGAGTTAATCTTGTGGTTATGGTTAGGGTTAGGGTGAGGTTTAGGGTTAAGGATAGGGTAAGGGTAAGTGTTACGGTTAGGGTTAGGGTTAGGGTTAAGTTTAGGGTTAGGGTTAGGGTAAGTGTTAGGTTTAGGGTTAGGGTAAGGGTTAGGGTTAGGGTTAGTGTGAGGGTTAGGGTTAGGTTTAGGGTTGGGTTAAGTTTAGGGTTACTGTTTGGGTAAGGGTAAGGGTTAGAGTTAGGGTTAGGGTTTGCGTTACGGTAAGGGTAAGTGTTAGAGTTAGGGTTAGGGTTGAGGTAAGAGTAATGTTTAGGGTTAGGGTTAAGGTTATGTTTAGGGTAAGGGTTAGGGTTAGGATTAGGGTAAGGGTAAGGTTTAGTGTTAGGGTTAGGGTTAGGGTAAGGGTAAGGGTAAGGGTTAGGGTTAGGGTTAGGATTACGGTTAGCTTTAGGGTTAGGGTAAGGGTAAGGTTTGAGTTAAGGTTAGGATTAGGCTTAGGTTTAGGGTTAGGGTAAGGGTAAGGATTAGGGTTAGGGTTAGGATTAGGTAAGGGTTAGGGTTAGGGTTAGGGTAGGGGTTAGGGTAATTTTTACGTTTAGGGTTAGAGTTAGGAGAAGGGTAAGGGTTAGGGTTAGCATTAGGGTTGGGGGTTAGGGTTAGGGTTAGGGTTAGGGGTTAGTGTTAGTGTTAGCATTAGGGTAAGGGTTAGGGTTAGGGGTTCCGGTTAGTGTTAGGGTTAGGTTAAGGGTTAGGGTTTGGGTTAGGATAAGGGTTATTTTAGGGTTAGGGTTAGAGTCATGGTAAGGGTAAGTTTTAGGGTTAGGGTTAGGGTTAGGGTTAGGGTAAGGGTAAGGGTTAGGGTTAGGGTTATGGTAAGGGTAAGGGTAAGGGTTAGGGTTAGGGTTACGGTAAGGGTAAGGGATAGGGTTAGGGTTAGGGTTTGCGTTAGGTTTAGGGTTTGGGTTAGGGCAAGGGTAAGGGTTAGGGTTAGGGTTAGGTTTAGGTTAGGTTTAGGGTAAGGGTTAGGGTTAGGTTTACCGTTGGGGTTAAGGTTAGGGTTAGGGTTAGGATAAGGGTAAGGGTTAGGGTTAGGGTTAGGGTTAGGTTTAGGGTAAGTGTTAGGGTTAGGTTTAGGCTAAGGGTAAGTTTTAGTGTTAGGGTTAGGGTTAGGTTTTGGTTTAGGGTAAGGGAAAGGATTAGGGTTAGGCTTAGGGTAAGGGTTAGTGTTAGGGTTAGGTTTGGGGTTCGGGTTATGTAAGGGTAAGGGTTAGGTTTAGTATTAGGGTTAGGGTTAGTGTTAGGTTTAGGGTTGGAGTTAGGGTTAGGTTTAGGTTTAGGGTTAGGGTCAGGGTAAGGTTTAGGGTTAGGGTAAGGTTTAGGCTTAGGTTTAGGGTAAGGGTAAGGGTTAGGGTTAGGGTTAATGTTAGTGTTAAGTTTAGGGTTAGGGTAAGGGTAAGAGTTTGGGTTAGAGTTTGGTTTTGGGTAAGGCTTAGGGTTAGGGTTAGGTGTAAGGTTAGGGTTAGGGTTAGGGTAAGGGTAAGGGTTAGGGTTAGAGCTAGGGCCAGGGTTACTGTTAGGGTAAGCGTTAGGGTTAGGGTTAGTGTTAAGTTTAAGGTAAGGGTTAGGGTAAGGATAAGGGTAAGGGTTAGGGTTAGGGTTATGTTTAGGGTAAGGGTAAGGGTAAGGTTTAGGGTTAAGGTTAGGTTTAGTGTTAGGGTTAGTGTTAGTGTTAGGGTTAGGGTAAGTGTAAGGGTTACGGTTCGGATTAGGGTAAGGATTAGGGTTAGGATTAAGGTTAGGGTTAGGGTTATGTTTATGCTTATGGTTAGGGTTAGGGTTAGGGTTAGGGTAAGGGTATGTGTTAGGGTTAGGGGTAGGGTTAAGATTAGGGTAAGGGTTAGGGTTAGGGTTAGGGTTATGGTGAGTGTAAGGTTTAGGGTTAGGTTTAGTGTTAGGTTTAGGATTAGGGTAAGGGTAAGGGTTAGGGTTAGGGTTTGGGTTAGGGGTAGGTTAAGGGTTAGGGTTAGGTTTAGGTTTATGATTAGGGTAAGGGTAAGTGTTAGGGTTAGGGTTAGGGTTAGTGTTCGGATAAGGGTAACGTTTAGGGTTAGGGTTTGGGTTTGGGGTTAGGGTTAGGGTTAGGGTTAGAGTTAGGTTTAGGGTTAGGGTTAGGGTAAGGTTAAGAGTTAGGGTTAGGGTTAGGGTTAGTGATAGGTTTAGGGTTAGGGTTAGGGTAAGGGTAAGGGTGAGGGATAGGGTTAGGGTTAGTGTTAAGGTTAGAGTTAGGGTTAGGGTTAGGGTTAGGGTTAGGGTTTGGGTAAGTGTTAGGGTTAGGCTTTGGGTTAGGGTTAGGGTTAGGGTTAGGGTAAGGGTAAGGGTTAGGGTTAGGGTTAAGGTTAGGTTTAGGGTTAGGGTTAATGTTAGGGTTAGGCTTAGGGTAAGGGTAAGGTTTAGGTTTAGGATTAGGGTAAGGGTTAGGGTTAGGGTTAAGGTTAGGGTTAGGGTTATGTTAGGGTTACGGTTAGGGTTAGGGTTAGGGTTAGGGTAAGGGTATGTGTTAGGGTTAGGTTTATCATTAAGGTTAGGGTTAGGGTTAGCGTTAGGGTACGAGTAAGGGTTAGGGTTAGGGTTAGGGTTAAGATAAGGGTAAGGGTTAGGGTTAGGGTTACGGTTAGGGTTACGGTAAGGTTTAGGGTTAGGTTTACGGTAAGGGTAAGGTTTAGGGTTAGGGTTAACTTTAGGATTAGGGTAAGGGTAAAGGTTGGGGTTAGGTTTAGGGTTAGGGTTAGGGTTAGGTTTAGGATTATAATAAGGATAAATGTTAGAGTTAGGGTCAGGGTTAGGGTAAAGTTTAGGGTTAGGGTTAGGTTTAGTGTCAGGTTAAGTGTAAGTGTTGGGGTTAGGGTTAGGGTTAGGTTTAGTGTTAGGATAAGGGTAAGGTTTAGGTTTAGGGTTGGGGTTAGGGTTTGGGGTTAGGGTTAGGGTTAGGGTTAGAGTTAGGTTTAGGGTTAGGGTAAGGGTAAGGGTTAGGGTTAGTGTTAGGTTTAGGGTTAGGTAAGGGTAAGTGTAATGGTTAGGGATAGGGTTAGGGTTAGGGTTAAGGTTATGGTTATGGTTAGGGTTAGGGTTAGGTTTATGGTTAGGGTTAGGGTAAGGGTAAGGGTTAGGGTTAGGGTTATGGTTAAGTTTAGGGTTAGGGTTAGGGTTAGGGTAAGTGTTAGGGCTAGGGTTAGGGTAAGGGTTAGGGTTAGGGTTAGGGTTAGGGTTAAGGTTATGGTTAGGGTTAGGGTTAGGTTTAGGTTTAGGGTTAGGGTTAGGGTTAAGTATAGGGTTAGGGTTAGGGTTAGGGTAAGTGTTAGGGTTAGGCTTAGTGTTAGGGTTAGGG
Organism: Megascapheus bottae; assembly: GCA_024803745.1. Classification (NCBI taxonomy): domain Eukaryota; kingdom Metazoa; phylum Chordata; class Mammalia; order Rodentia; family Geomyidae; genus Megascapheus; species Megascapheus bottae. The sequence goes on from JANJXV010001282.1 coordinate 92,465, forward strand.
TTAGGTTTAGGGTTCGGTTTAAAGTTAGGGTTACGGTTATGGTAAAGTTAAGGGTTAGGGTTAGGGTTAGGGTTTGCGTTACGGTAAGGGTAAGTGTTAGATTTAGGGTTAGGTTTGAGGTAAGAGTAAGGTTTAGGGTTAGGGTTAAGTTTAGGTTTAGGGTAAGGGTTAGGGTTAGGGTTAGGGATAGGGTAAGGGTAAGGTTTAGTGTTAGGTTTAGTTTTTGTGTTAAGGTAAGGTTAAGGGTAAGGGTTAGGGTTAGCGTTAGGTTTAGGGTAGGGGTTAGGGTAATTTTTACGTTTAGGGTTAGAGTTAGGACAAGGGTAAGGGTTAGGGTTAGGTTTAGGTTTAGGGGTTAGGGTTAGGGTTAGGGTTAGGGGTTAGTGTTAGTTTTAGATTTAGGGTAAGTGTTAGGGTTAGGGGTTTCGGTAAGTGTTAGGTTTAGGTTAAGGGTTAGGGTTAGGGTTAGGGTAAGGGTTATTTTAGGGGTAGGGTTAGAGTCAGGGTAAGGGTAAAGTTTAGCGTTAGGGTTAGTGTTAGGATTAGGGTTAGGGTTAGGGTTACGTTTGGCGTTGGGGTTAAGGTTAGGGTTAGGGTTAGGGTAAAGGTAAGGGTTAGGGTTAGGGTTAGGGTTTGGGTAAGTGTTAGGGTTAGGGTTAGGTGTTAGGGTTAGGTTTAGGGTTAGGTTTACGGTAAGGATAAGTGTTAGGGTTATGGTTAGGGTTCACGTTAGGTGTAGGGTTTGGGTTAGGGTAAGGGTAACGGTTAGGCTTAGGGTTAGGTTTAGGTTAGGTTTAGGGTAAGGGTTAGGGTTAGGTTTACCGTTGGGGTTAAGGTTAGGGTTAGGGTTAGGATAAGGGTAAGGGTTAGGGTTAGGGTTAGGGTTAGGGTTAGGTTTAGGGTAAGGGTTAGGGTTATGTTTAGGGTAAGGGTAAGTTTTAGGGTTAGGGTTAGGGTTAGGTTTAGGTTTAGGGTAACGGAAAGGGTTAGGGTTAGGGTTAGGGTTAGGTTTAGGTTTAGGGTAAGGGTAAGGGTTAGGGTTAGGGTTAGGGTTAGGGTTAGGGTAAGGGATAGGATTAGGGTAAGGGATAGGGTTAGGGTAAGGGTTAGTGTTAGGGGTAGGGTTAGAGTTAGGGTTAAGGTTATGGTTAGTGAAAGGGTAAGGGTTAAGTTTAGGTTTAGGGTTAGGGTTCCGGGTTAGGGCTAGGGTTAGGGTTAGGGTTAGGTTTAGGGTTAGGGTAAATGTAATGGTTAGGGTTAGGGTTAGATTTAGTGTTAGGCTTAGGCTTAGTGTTAGGGTAAGTGTAAGGGTTAGGGATAGGGTTAGGGTTAGGGTTAAAGTTAAGGTTAGGTTTAGGGTTAGGGTAAGCATAAGGCTTACCGTTAGGTTTAGGGTTAGGATTAGGGTAAAGGTAAGGGTAAAGTGTTAGGGTTAAGGTTAGGGTTAGGGTTAGGGTAAGTTTAATGGTTAGGGTTAGGATTAGGGTAAGGGTTAGGGTTAGGGTTAAGGTTAGGGTTAGGGTTATGTTTAGGGTTACGGTTAGGGTTAGCGTAAGGGTATGTGTTAGGGTTAGTTTTAGGGTTAAGGTTAGGGTTAGGGTTAGCGTTAGGGTACGGGTAAGGGTTAGGGTTAGGGTTAGGGTTAAGATAAGAGTAAGGGTTAGGGTTAGGTTTAGGGTTACAGTTAGGGTAAGGTTTAGGTTAAGGTAAGGGTAAGGTTTAGGGTTAGGTTTAGGGTTAGGTTTAGGGTTAGGTTTAGGGTTATGGTACGGGTAAGGGTTAGGTTTAGGTTTAGGGTTAGGGTTAATTTTAGGATTAGGGTAAGGGTAAGGGTTAGGGTTAGGGTTAGGGTTAGCGTTAGGGTTTGGGTAACGGTTAGGGTTAGGGTTAGGTTTAGGGTTAGCATAAGGGTAAGTGATAGGGTTAGGGTTAGGGTTAGTGTTAGGATAAGGGTAAGGTTTAGGGTAGGGTTAGGGTTAGGGTTCAGGGTGTGGGTTGGGGTTAGGGTTAGCGTTAGGTTTAGGGTTAGGGTTAATGTAAGGGTAAGGGTTAGGGATAGGTTTAGGTTTAGATCAAGGGTAAGGGGTAGGGTTAGTGTTAGGGTTAAGGTTAGGGTTAGGGTTAAGTTTAGGGTTAGGGTTAGGGTAGGGGTTAGGCTTAGGGTTAGCATAAGTGTTAGGGTTAGGGTTAGGGTTAGGGTTAGAGTTAGGGTTAGGATTAGGTTAAGGGTAAGGGGTAGGGTTAGTGTTAGGGTTAAGTTTAGGGTTAGGGTTAGCGTTAGGGTGAGGGTAAGGGTTAGGGTTAGGGTTAAGGAAAGGGTAAGGGTTAGGGTTAGTGTTTGGGTTATGGTTAGGGTAAGGGTTAAGGTTAGGTTTAGGGTAAGGGTTAGGGTTAGGGTTAGGGTTAGGGTAAGGGTAAGGTTTACTGTTAGGTTTAGGGTTAGTGTTAGGGTAAGGGTAAGGGTTAGGGTTAGGGTTAGGATTAGGATTAGATTTGGGGTTAGGATAAGGGTAAGGGTTACGCTTAGGGTTAGGGTTAGGGTAAGGGTTAGGGTTAGGGTTAGGGTTAGGGTAGGATTTAGGGTAAGTGTTAGGGTTAGGTTTATGGTTAGGATAAGGGTAAGGGTTAGGGTAAGGGTAAGGGTTAGGCTTAGGTTTAGGGTTAGGGTAAGGGATAGGGTTAGGGTTAGGGTTAGGGTAGGGTTTAGGTAAGTGTTAGGGTTAGGTTAATGGTTAGGATAAGGGTAAGAGTTAGGGTTAGGGTTAGGGTTAGTGTTAGGGGTTAGGTTAGGGTTAGGGTTAGGGGTTAGGGTTAGTGTAAGGGTTAGGGTTAGGGATTAGGGTTAGTGTTAGGGTTAGGTTAAGGGTTAGGGTTAGGGTTAGGATAAGGGTTAGGTTAAGGCTTAGGGTAGAGGTAGGGTAAGTGTAAGTTTTAGGGTTAGGGTTAGGATTCGGGTTAGGGTTAGGGTAAGGGTTAGGGTTAGGTTTAGCGTTGGGGTTAAGGTTAGGGTAAGGGTAAGGTTTAGGGTTAGGGTTATGGTTAGGGTAAGGTTTAGGGTTAGCGTTAGGTTTAGGGTTAGGGTGAGGTTTCGGATTAGGGTAAGGGTAAGGGTTAGGATTAGGGTTAGGGTAAGTGTTAGGGCTACTGTTAGGGATAGGGTTAGCGTTAGGTTAAGGGTAAGGTTTAGGGTTAGGGTTAGGGTTCGGGTTAGGGTTAGGTTAGGGTTAGAGTTAGGTTTAGGCTTAGGGTTAGGGTAAGGGTAAGGGTTAGGGTTAGGGTTAGGGTTAGTGTTAGGTTGAGGGTTAAGGTTAGGGTAAGGGAAAGGGTTATGGATAGAGTTAGGGGAAGGGTTAAGGTTAATGTTAGGGTTAGGGTTAAGGTTACAGTTAGGTTTAGTGTTAGGGTTCTGGTAAGGGTAAGGGTTAGAGTTAGGGTTAGGGTTAGTGTTAAGTTTAGGGTTTGGGTTAGGGTTAGGATAAGGGTTACTGTTAGGGTTAGGGTAAGGGTTAAGGTTAGGGTGAGGGATAAGGTTATGGTTAGGGTTAGGGTTATGTTTAGGATTAGGGTAAGGGTAAGGGTTAGGGTTAGAGTTAGGGTTAGGGTAAGGGTTAGGGTTGTGGTTAGGGTTAGGGTTAGGGTAAGTGTAAGTGTTAGGGTTAGTGTTAGTGTTAGGGTTAGCGTTAGGGTAAGGATTAGTGTTAGGATAAGGGTAAGGTTTAGGGTTTGGGTTAGGGTTATGGGTTAGGGCTAGGGTTAGAGTTAGGGTTAGGTTTAAGTTTAGGGTAAAGGTAATGGTTAGGGTTAGGGTTATTGTTAGGTTTAGGCTTAGGTTTAGGGTAAGTGTAAGGGTTAAGGATAGGGTTAGGGTTAGGGTTAAGATTAGGGTTAGGGTTAGGGTTAGGTTTAGGGTTAGGGTTAGGGTAAAGCTAAGGGTTAGGGTTAGGGTTAGGGTTAGCGTTAGGGTTAGGGTTAGGGTTAGGGTAAGGGTAACAGTTAGTGTTATGGTTAGGATTGGGGTTAGGGTAAGGGTAAAGGTTAGTGTTAGGGTTAGAGTTGGGTTTAGGGTTCGGATTAAGGTTAGGGTTACAATTAGTGTAAGGTGAAGGGTTAGGGTTATGGTTAGGGTTAGCGTTAGGCTAAGGGTAAGTGTAAGGTTTAGGGTTAGGATTAAGGTAAGATTAAGGGATAGGGTTAGGGCTTAGGTTAGGTTTAGGGTAAGGGATAGGGTTAAGGTTAGGTTAAGGGTAAGGTTTAGGGTTAGGTTTAGGGTTAGGGTAAGGGTAAGGGTTAGGGTTAGGGTTAGGGTTAGGGTTAGGTTAGGATTAGGGTAAGGGTAAGTGTTAGGGTTAGGGTTAGGATTAGGGTTAGGTTTAGGGTTAGGGTAAGGGTAAGAGTTAGGGTTAGGGTTAGGGTTAGGGTAAGGTTTAGGGTTAGGGTGAGGGTTAGGGTAGGGGTTAGCCTAAGTGTTAGGGTTAGGGTTAGGTTTAGGATAAGCGTAATGGTTAGGGTTAGGGTTAGGGTTAGGGGTTAGGGCTAGGGTTAGGGTTAGGTTAAGGGTTAGGGGTTAGGGGTACTCTTAGGGTTATGGTAAGGGTTAGGGTTAGGGGTTAGGGTTAGTGTTAGGGTTAGGTTAAGGGTTAGGGTTAGGGTTAGGGTTATGGTTAGGATAAGGGTTAGGGTTACGGTTAGGATTAGAGTTAGGGTAAGGGTAAGCTTTAGGCTTATGTTTAGGGTTAGGGTTAGGGTTAGGGTAAGGGTTAGGGTTAGGTTTAGCGTTGGTGTTAAAGTTAGGGTTAGGGTTAGGGTAAGGGTAAGGTTTAGGGTTAGGGTTTGGGTAAGTGTTAGGGTTAGGGTTAGGGTTAGGGTTAGGGTAAGCGTAAGGGTTAGGGTTAAGGTTAGGTTTAGGGTTATGGTTAGGGTAAGGGTAAGGGTTAGGGTTAGGATTAGGGTAAGGTTTAGGGTTAGGGTTAAGGTTAGGGTTAGGGTTATGTTTAGGGTTACGGTCAGGGTTAGGGTTAGGGTTAGGGTTAGGGTAAGGGTATGTGTTAGGGTTAGGTTTATCGTTAAGGTTAGGGTTAGGGTTAGCGTTAGGGTACGAGTAAGGGTTAGGGTTAGGGTTAGGGTTAAGATAAGGGTAAGGGTTAGGGTTAGGGTAAGGGTTACGGTAAGGTTTAGGGTTAGGATTACGGTAAGGGTAAGGTTTAGGGTTAGGGTTAACTTTAGGGTTAGGGTAAGGGTAAGGGTTAGGGTTAGGGTTAGGGTTAGGGTTAGGGTTAAGGTTAGGGTTAGGGTTATGTTTAGGGTTACGGTTAGGGTTAGCGTAAGGGTATGTGTTAGGGTTAGTTTTAGGGTTAAGGTTAGGGTTAGGGTTAGCGTTAGGGTACGGGTAAGGGTTAGGGTTAGGGTTAGGGTTAAGATAAGAGTAAGGGTTAGGGTTAGGTTTAGGGTTACGGTTAGGGTAAGGTTTAGGTTAAGGTAAGGGTAAGGTTTAGGGTTAGGTTTAGGGTTAGGTTTAGGGTTATGGTACAGGTAAGGGTTCGGTTTAGGTTTAGGGTTAGGGTTCATTTTAGGATTAGGGTAAGGGTAAGGGTTAGGGTTAGGGTTAGTGTTAGCGTTAGGGTTTGGGTAACGGTTAGGGTTAGGGTTAGGTTTAGGGTTAGCATAAGGGTAAGTGATAGGGTTAGGGTTAGGGTTAGTGTTAGGATAAGGGTAAGGTTTAGGGTAGGGTTAGGGTTAGGGTTCAGGATGTGGGTTGGGGTTAGGGTTAGAGTTAGGTTTAGGGTTAGGGTTAGGGTAAGGGTAAGGGTTAGGGTTAGGGTTAGCGTTATGTTTAGGCTTAGGGTTAGGGAAAGGGTAAGGGTTAGGGATAGGTTTAGGTTTAGATCAAGGGTAAGGGGTAGGGTTAGTGTTAGGGTTAAGGTTAGGGTTAGGGTTAAGTTTAGGGTTAGGGTTAGGGTAGGGGTTAGGCTTAGGGTTAGGGTAAGTGTTAGGGTTAGGCTTATGGTTAGGGTTAGAGTTCGGGTTAGGATTAGGTTAAGGGTAAGGCGTAGGGTTAGTGTTAGGGTTAAGTTTAGGGTTAGGGTTAGCGTTAGGGTGAGGGTAAGGGTTAGGGTTAGGGTTAAGGAAAGGGTAAGGGTTAGGGTTAGTGTTAGGGTTATGGTTAAGGTAAGGGTTAGGGTTAGGGTTAAGGTTAGGTTTAGGGTAAGGGTTAGGGTTAGGGTTAGGGTTAGGGTAAGGGTAAGGTTTAGGGTTAGGGTTAACTTTAGGGTTAGGGTAAGGGTAAGGGTTAGGGTTAGGTTTAGGGTTAAGATAAGGGTAAGGGTTAGGTTTAGGGTTAGGCTTAGGGTTAGGGTTATGGTAAGGTTTAATGTTAGGTTTAGGGTAAGGGTAAGGTTTAGGGTTAGGGTTAACGTTAGGGTTAGGGTAAGGGTAAGGTTTAGGGTTAGGTTTAGAGTAAGGGTTAGGTTTAGGATTAGGTAAGGGTAAGGGTTAGGGTTAGGGTTAGGGTTAGGGTAAGGGTTAGGGTTAGGGTTAGGTTTAGGGTTAGGGTAAGGGTAAGTGTTGGAGTTAGGGTTAGGGTTAGATTTAGTGTTAGGATAAGGGTAAGGTTTAGGGTTAGTGTTAGGGTTAGGGTTCGGGGTTAGGGTTAGGTCTAGGGTTAGATTTAGGTTTAGGGTTAGGGTAAGGGTAATGGTTAGGGTTAGGGTTAGGGTTAGTGTTATGTTTAGGGTTAGGTTTAGGGTAAGGGTAAGGGTTAGGCATAGGTTTAGGGTTAGGGTTAAGGTTATGGTTAGGGTTAGGTTTAGGGTTAGGGTTAACGTTAGGTTTAGGTTAAGGGTAAGGTTTAGGGTTAGGTTTAGAGGTAGGGTTAGGTTTAGGATTAGGGTAAGGGTAAGGTTTAGAGTTAGGGTTAGGTTTAGGGTAAGGGTAAAGTTTAGGGTTAGGTTTAGGGTTAGGGTAAGGGTAAGTGTTGGGGTTAGGGTTAGGGTTAGGTTTAGTGTTAGGATAAGGATAAGGTTTAGGTTTAGGGTTAGGTTTAGGGTTTGGGGTTAGGGTTAGGGTTAGGGTTAGAGTTAGGTTTAGGGTTAGGGTTAGGGTAAGGGTAAGGGTTAGGTTTAGGGTTAGGGTTAGTATTAGGTTTAGGGTTAGGGTTATGGTAAGTGTAAGGGTTATGCATAGGATTAGTGTTAGAGTTAAGGTTCTGGTTATGGTTAGGTTTAGGGTGAGGTTTAGGGTTAGGGTTAGGGTAAGGGTAAGTGTTACGATTAGGGTTAGGGTAGGGTTAAGTTTAGGGTTAGTGTTAGGTTAAGTGTTAGGTTTAGGGTTAGGGTAAGGGTTAGGGTTAGGGTTAGGGTTAGGTTTAGGGTTAGGGTAAATTTAATGGTTAGGGTTAGGGTTAGGGTTAGTGTTAGGTTTAGGCTTAGGGTTAGGGTAAGGGTAAGGGTTAGGGATAGGGTTAGGGTTAGGGTTAAGGTTAAGGTTAGGGTAAGGGTTAGTGTAAGCATAAGGCTTACCGTTAGGTTTAGGGTTAGGATTAGGGTTAGAGTTAGCGTTAGGGTAAGGGTAAGGGTTAGGGTTAGGATTAGGGGTAAGATAAGGGGAAGGATTAGGGTTAGGGTTAAGGTTATGTTTAGGATAAGGTTTAGGGTTAGGTTTAGGGTAAGGGTAAGGGTTAGGGTTAGGGTTACAGTTAGGGTTAGGGTTAGGGTAAGGGTTATGATTAGGTTTAGGTTTAGGGTTAGGGTAAGGGTAAGTGTTAGGGTTAGGGTTAGGGTTAGGGTTAGTGTTAGGTTAAGGGTAAGGGTTAGGGTTAGGGTTGGGTTTAGGGTTCAGGGTTATGGTTCGTTTTAGGGTTAGAGTTCGGTTTACGGTTAGGGTTAGGTTAATGGTAAGGGTTAGGGTTAGGGTTAGGTTTAGTGTTAGTTTTAGGGTTAGGGTTAGGGTAAGGGTAAGGGTTAGGGATAGGGTTAGGGTTAAGGTTAAGGTTTGTCTTAGGGTTAGGTTTAGGGTTAGGGTTAGGTTTACGGTTAGGGTTAGGGTAAGGGTAAGGGTTAGGTTTAGGTTTAGGGTTAAGTTTATGGTTAGGGTTAGGGTAAGGGTTAGGGTTAGGGTAAGGGTTAGGGTTAGGGTTAGGGTTAGGGTTAGCGTAAGCCTAAGTGGTAGGGTTAGTGTTAGGGTTAAGGTTAGGGATAGGGTTAGCCTTAGGGTAAGGTTAAGGGTTAGAGTTAGGGTTAAGGTAAGGGTAAGGGTTAGGGTAAGTGTTAGGGTTAGGGTTAGGGTTAGGGTTAGTGTTAGGGTTCGGGGTTAAGGTTAGGGTTAGGGTTAGAGTTAAGTTTAGGGTTAGGGTTCGGGTAAGGTAAGGGTTAGGGTCAGGGTTAAGTTTAGGCTTAGGGTTAGGGTAAGGGTTAGGGTTAGGGTTAGGGTAAGGGTAAGGATAAGGTTTAGGGTTAAGGTTAGGTTTAGGGTTAGGGTTAGTGTTAGGGTTAGGGTTAGGGTAAGGATAAGCGTTACGGTTCGGATTAGGGTAAGGGATAGGGTTAGGGTTAAGGTTAGGGTTGAGGTTAGGGTTAGGTTAAGGGTTAGGGTTAGCGTTAGTTTTATGATTAGGGTAAGGGTAAGTGTTAGGATTAGGGTTAGGGTTAGGGTTAGGGTTAGTGTTCGGATAAGGGTAAGGTTTAGGGTTAGGGTTAGGTTTCGGGGTTAGGATTAGGGTAAGGGTAAGGGTTAGGGTTAAGGTTAGGGTTAGTGGTAGGTTTAGGGTTAGGGTTAGGGTAAGGGTAAGGGTGAGGGATAGGGTTAGGGTTAGGGTTAAGGTTAGGGTTAGGGTTAGGGTTAGGTTAAGGGTTAGGGTTAGGGTTAGGGTAAGGGTTAGGGTTAGGTTTAGGGTTAGTGTTAGGGTTAGGTTCAGGGTAAGGTTAAGTTGTAGGGTTAGTGTTAGGGTTTAGTTTAGGGTTAGGGTTAGCGTTAGGGTAAGTGTAAGGGTTAGGGTTCGGAATAAAGAAAGGGTAAGGGTTAGGGTTAGTGTTAGGGTTATGGTTACGGTAAGGGTTAGGGTTAGGGTTACGGTTAGGGTAAGGGTAAGTGTTAGGGTTAGGTTTAGGGTTATGTTTACAATTAGGGTAAGGGTAAGGGTTAGGGTTAGAGTTAGGTTTAGGATAAGGGATAGGGTTATGTTTAGGATTACGGTTAAGGTAAGGAAAGTATTCGGGGTAGGGTTAGATTTAGGGTTAGGGTTAGGGTTAGGGTTAGGATAAGGGTAAGGGTTAGGTTTAGGGTTAGGGTTACGGGTTAGGGCTAGGGTTAGGGTTAGGGTTAGGTTTAGGGTTAGGGTAAAGGTAATGGTTAGGATTAGGGTTAGGGTTAGTGTTAGGTTTAGGCTTAGGGTTAGCGTAAGGGTTAGGGATAGGGTTAAGGTTAGGGTTAAGGTTAAGGTTAGGGTTAGGGTAAGTTTAAGGGTTAGGGTTAGGATTAGGGTAAGTTAGGGTTAGGGTTAGGGTTAGGGTTATGTTTAGGGTTACGGTTAGGGTTAAGTTTAGGGTTAATGTAAGGGTATGTTTTAGGGTTAGGGTTAGGTTTAAGATTAGGGTTAGGGTTAGCGTTAGGGTAAGTGTAAGGGTTAGGGTTAGGATTAGGGGTAAGCTAAGTGTAAGGGTTAGGGTTAGGGTTAAGGTTATGGTTAGGGTAAGGTTTAGGGTTAGGTTTAGGGTAAGGGTAAGGGTTTGGGTTAGGGTTATGGTTAGGGTTAGGGTTATGGTAAGGGTTAGGGTTAGGGTTCGGTTTAGGGTTAGGGTAAGGGTAAGTGTTAGGGTTAGGGTTAGGGTTAGGGTTAGTGTTAGGATAAGGGTAAGGGTTATTGTTAGGTTTAGGTTTAGGTTTCGGGGTTATGGTTCTGGTTATGGTTAGAGTTCGGTTTAGGGTTAGGGTTAGGGTAATGGTAAGGGTTAGGTTTAGGGTTAGGTTTAGTGTTAGTTTTAGGGTTAGGGTTAGGGTAAGGGTAAGGGTTAGGATAGGGTTAGGGTTAGGGTTAAGGTCAGTCTTAAGGTTAGGTTTAGGGTTAGGGTTAGGTACTGTTAGGGTTAGGGTAAGGGTAAGGTTTAGGGTTAGGGTTAGGTTTAAGTTTAGGGTTAGAGTTAGGCTAAGGGTTAGGGTTAGGGTTAGGGTAAGGGTTAGGGTTAGGGTTAGGCTTAGAGTTAGGGTTAGGTTTAGGGTTATGGTTAGGGTAAGGGTTAGGGTTAGGTTTAGTGTAAGGGTAAGGTTTAGGTTTAGGGTTGGGGTTAGGGTTAGGGTTAAGTTAAGGGTAAGGGTTAGGGTTAGATTTAGGGTTATGTTTAGGAGTAGGGTAAGGGTAAGGGTTATGGTTAAGGTTAGGGTTAGGGTAAGGGTAAGTGTTAGGGTTAGGGTTAGGGTTAGGATAAGGGTAAAGTTTAGGGTTAGGATTACGGGTTAGGGTTAGGGTTAGGGTTAGGGTAATGTTTCGGGTTAGGCTAAGGGTAAGTGTTAGGGTTAGGGTTAGCGTTAGGGTTAGGGTTAGGGTTAGGGTAAGGGTAAAGGTTAGTGTTAGGGTTAGGGTTAGGTTTAGGGTTGTGTTTCAGGTTAGGGTTACGGTTAGGGTAAGGGTAAGGGTTAGGGTTAGGGTTAGGGTTAGGGTAATGTTTAGTGTTAGGCTAAGGGTAAGTGTTAGGGTTAGGGTTATTGTTAGGGTTAGGGTTAGGGTTAGGGTAAGGGTAAAGGTTATTGTTAGGGTTAGGGTTAGGTTTAGGGTTGTGTTTAAGGTTGGGGTTACGATAAGGGTAAGGATAAGGGTTAGGTTGAGGGTTAGGGTTAGGGTTAGGGTAATGGTTAGGTTTAGGCGAAAGGTAAGTGTTATGTTTAGTGTTAGCGTTAGGGTAATGGTTAGGGTTAGGGTAAGGGTAAAGATTAGTGTTAGGGTTAGGGTTAGGTTTAGGGTTGTGTTTAAGGTTAGGGTTGCGTTTAGGGTAAGGGTAAGGGTTAGGGTTAGGGTTAGGGTTAGGGTTAGGGTTAGCGTTAGGGTAAGGGTAAGTGTTAGGGTTAGGGTTAGGGTTAAGGTAAGAGTAAGGGTTAGGGTTACTGTTAAGGATAGGCTTAGGGTAAGGGTTAGGGTTAGGGTTAGGGTAAGGGTAAGGTTTAGGGTTAGGTTTAGGGTTAGGGTTAGGGTAAGGTAAGGGTTAGTGTTAGGGTTAGGATTAGGGTTAGGTTTAGGGTTAGGGTAAGGGTAAGGGTTAGGGTTATGGTTAGGATCAGGGTTAGGTTTGGGATTAGGTTAAGGGTAAGAGTTAGGGTTAGGGTTACGGTTAGGGGTAGGTAAGGTTTAGGGTTAGGGTTAGGGTTAGGGTAAATGTCAGAGTTAGGTTAAGGGTTCGGGTTAGGGTTAGGAGAAGGATTAGGGTTAGGTTTAGGGTTAGAGTTAGGGTTAGGTTTAGCGTTGGGGTTAAGGTTAGGTTTAGGGTTAGGGTAAAAGTAAGGGCTAGGTTTAGGGTTAGGGTTTAGTTAAGTGTTAGTGTTAGGGTTCGGTTAGGGTTAGGGTAAGGGTAAGGTTTAGGGTTAGGGTTACGGTTAGGTGTTAGGGTTAGGGTTAGGGTTAGGGTTAGGTTTAGGGTTAGGGTTAGGGTATGGCTAAGGGTTAGGTTTAGGGTTAGTGTTCGAGTTAGGTTTTGGGTTTTTGTTAGGGTAAGGATAAGTGTTAGTTTTAGGGTTAGGGTTAGGGTTAGGTTTACGGTTAGGGTAAGGGTTACAGTTGGGGTTAGGGTTAGGGTAAGGGTAAGGGTTAAGGTTAGGGTTAGGGATAGGGTTAGATTTAGGGTAAGGGTAAGGGTTAGGGTTAGATTTAGGTTTAGGGTAAGGGTTAGGGTTATGGTTAGGGGTAGGGTTAGGGTAAGGATAAGTGTTAGGATTAGGGTTAGGGTTAGGGTTAGGGTTACGGTAAGGATATGGGTTAGGGTTAGGGTTACGGTTAGGGTTAGTGTTAGTTTTGGGGTTAGGGTTAGGATAAGGGCAATTATTAGGGTTAGGGTTAGGGTTAAGGTTAGGGTTAGGGTTAGCGTTTTGGTTAGGTTTAGGGTTAGGGTTTGAGAAAGGGTAAGGGTTATGGTTAGGGTTAGGGTTAAGGTTAGGGTTAGGGTTAGGGTTAGGTTAAACGTTAGGTTTAGGGTTAGGGTTAGGGTTAGGTTTAGGGTATGGGTTAGGTTTAGGGTTAGGGTTAGGAAAGGGTAAGGGTTAGGGTTAGGGTTAGGCTTAGGTTTAGGGTTAGGGTTAGGGTTAGGGTTAGGCTAAGGGTAAGGGTTAGGGTTAAGGTTAGGGTTAGTGTTAGTTTTAGGATTAGGGTTAGGGTTTTGATAAGGGTAAGGGTTAGAGGTTAGGGTTAGGGTTAGGGTTTAGGGTTAGTTTTAGGATTAGGGTAAGGGTTAGGGTTAGGGTTTAGGGTTAGGGTTAATGTTAGGTTAAGGGTTAGGGTTAGGGTTAGCGTTAGGATAAGGTTTAGGGTTAGAGTTAGGGTTAGAGTTAGGGTAAGGGTATGTTTTAGGGTTAGGGTTAGGGTTAGGGTTAGGATTAGTTTAAGAGTTATTGTTAGGTTTAGGGTTAGGTTTAGGGTTAGGGTTAGGGTTAGGGTAAGTGTTAGGTTTAGGGTTAGGGTTAGGGTAAGGGTAAAGGTTAGGGTTAGGGTTAGGGTTAGGGTTAGGTTTACGGTTATGGTAAGGGAAAGGGTTAGGGTTAGGGTTAGAGAAAGCGCAAGGTTAGGGTTAGGTTTAGGGTTAGGTTAAGGATTAGGGTTATGGTTAGGGTTAGGGTAAGGGTTAGGTTTAGGGTTAGTTTTAGCATTATGTTTAGGGTTAGGGTAAGGTCAAAGGTTAGAGTTCCGGTTAGGGTTATGGTTAGTGTTAGGTTTTATGGTTAGGATTAAGTTTAGGTTTAGGGTTAGGGTAAGGATAAGAGTTAGCGTTAGGGATAGGTTAGGGTTCGGATTAGGTTTAGGGTTAGGGTGAGGGTAGGGTTAGATTAAGGGTTAGGTTTAGGTTTAGGGTTATGGTTAAAGTTAGGGTTATTGTTAGGGTAAGGGTAAGGGTTAGGGTTAGGGTGAGGGTTAGGTTTAGGGTAAGTGTTAGGATTAGGTTTAGGGTAGGGTTAGGGTTAGGGTTAGGGTAAGGATAAGGTTTAGGGTTTAGGTAGGGTTAGGGTTAGCGTTAAGTTTAGGGTTAGGGTGAGGGTAAGGGTAAGGGTTAGGGTTAGGTTTAGGGTTAGGGTTAGGGTAAGGGTAAGGGTTAGGTTTAGGGTTAGGGTTAGGTTTAGGGTTAGCGTTAGGGTTAGGGTAAGGTTAAGGGTTAGGGTTATGGTTAGGGTTAGGTTTAGGGTTAGGGTTAGGATTAGGGTAAGGGTAAGTTTTAGGGTTAGGGTTAGGGTAAGGGTTAGGGTTAGAGTTAGGGTTAGGATTATGGTTAGGGTGAGGGTGAAGGTAAGGGTTAGGTTTAGGATTAGGTAAGGGTTATTGTTAGGTTTAGGGTAAGCGTAAGGTATAAGTTCAGGGTTAGGGTTAGGGTTAGTGTTAGGGAAAGAGTAGGGGTTAGGGTTAGGGTTAGGGTTATGTTTAGGGTTAGGGTAAGGGTAAGTGTTAGGGTTCGGGTAGTGGATAGGGTAAGGGTAAGTGTTAGGGTTAGTGTTAGAATAAGGGGAAGGGTTAGGGTTAGGCTTAAGGTTAGGATTAGGGTAAGGGTTAGGGTTAGGTATAGGGTGAGGTTTATTGTTAGGGTAAGGGTATGGGTTAGGGGTAGGGTTAGGGTTAGGGTTAGTGTTAGGTTTAGGGTTAGGGTTAGGGTAAGGGCAACTGTAAGGGTTAGGGTTAGGTTTAAGGTTAGGATTAGGGTTAGCGTTTTGGTTAGGTTTAGCGTTAGGTTTGGATAAGGGTAAGTGTTAGGGTTAGGGTTAGGGTTAAGGTTTTGATTAGGGTTAGGGTTAGGGTTAGGGTAAGGATTAGAGTTAGGCTTAGTGTTATGTTTAGGGTAAGAGTTAGGGTTAGGGTTAGGGTTAGGGTTAGGGTTAGGTTAAGTGTTAGGGTTAGGGGTTAGGTTTAGTGTTAAGGTTAGGGTTAGGGTAAGTATTAGGGTTAGGGTTAGGGTAAGGGTTAGGGTTAGGGTTAGGGTTACTGTTAGGGTGTTAGTGTTAGTGTTAGGGTTAGGGTTAGGGTTAGGGTAAGGGTTAGGTTTAGGTTCAGGGATAGGGTAAGGGTAAGGGTTAGGGTTAGGGTTAGGCTTAGGTTTAGGGTTAGGGTTAGGGTAAGGGCAACTGTAAGGGTTAGGGTTAGGTTTAAGGTTAGGGTTAGAATTAGCGTTTTGGTTAGGTTTAGCGTTAGGGTTTGGATAAGGGTAAGTGTTAGGGTTAGGGTTAGGGTTAAGGTTTTGATTAGGGTTAGGGTTAGGGTTAGGGTAAGGATTAGAGTTAGGCTTTGTGTTATATTTAGGGTAAGAGTTAGGGTTAGGGTTAGGGTTAGGGTTAGGTTAAGCGTTAGGGTTAGGGGTTAGGGTTAGGGTAAGCGTTAGGTTTAGGTTCAGGGATAGGGTAAGGGTAAGGGTTAGGGTTAGGGTTAGGCTTAGGTTTAGGTTTAGGGTTAGGGTTAGGGTAAGGGTAAGGGTTAGGGTTAAGGTTAGGTTTAGGGTTAGTTTTAGGATTAGGGTTAGGGTTATGGTAATGTAAGGGTTAGGGTTAGGATTAGGTTTAAGTTTAGGGTTAGGGTTAGTTTTAGGGTTAGGGTTAGGGTAAGGGTAAGAGTTAGGGTTAGGATTAGGGTTAGGGTTGGGGTAAGGGTTAGGGTTAGGGTTAGGTTTAGAGTTAGGGTAAGGGTAAGTTTTAGGGTTAGGGTTAGGTTTAGGGTAAGGGTTAGGGTTAGATTTAGGTTTAGGGTAAGTGTTAGGGTTAGGGTTAGGGTTATGGTAGGGTTAAGGTTAGGGTTAGGGTTGTGGATAGGGTTAGGGTTAGGGTTAGGGAAGTGTTAGGGTTATGGTTGGGGTTAGGGTTAGGGTAAGGGTAAGTGTTAGGGTTAGCGTTAGGGTAAGTGTAAGGTTTAGGGTTAGGGTTAAGGTAAGGTTAAGGGTTAGGGTTAGTGTTAGGGTTATGGTTAGGGTAAGGGTTATGGTTAGGTTTAGTGTAAGGGTAAGGTTTCAGGTGAGAGTTAGGGCTAGGGTTAGTGTTAGGTTTAGGGTTAGAGTTAGGATGAGGGTTGGGGTTAGGGTTAGGGCTAGCGTTAGGATAAGGTTTAGGGTTAGGTTTAGGGTTAGAGTTAGGGTAAGGGTATGTTTTAGTTTTAGGGTTAGGGTTAGGATTAATTTAAGAGTTAGGGTTAGGTTTAGGGTTAGGTTTAGGGTTAGGGTTAGTGTAAGGTTAAGTGTTAGGGTTAGAGTTAGGGTTCGCGTTAGGTTTAGGGTTTGGGTTAGGGTAAGGGTAAAGGTTAGGGTTAGGGTTAGGGTTAGGGTTAGTGTTAGGGTTAGGTTTACGTTTAGGGTAAGGGTAAGGGTTAGGGTTAGGGTTAGGGTTAGAGAAAGTACAAGGTTAGGGTTAGGTTTAGGGTTAGGTTAAGGATTAGGTTTAGGGTTAGGGTTAGGGTAAGGGTTAGGTTTAGGGTTAGGGTTAGTATTATGTTTAGGGTTAGGGTAAGGTCAAGGGTTAACGTTAGGGTTAGGGTTATGGTTAGTGTTAGGTTTTATGGTTAGGATTAGGTTTAGGTTTAGGGTTAGTGTAAGGATAAGAGTTAGGGTTAGGGATAGGGTTAGGGTTCGGATTAGGTTTACGGTTAGGGTTAGATTAAGGGTTAGGTTTAGGTTTAGGCTTATGGTTAAAGTTAGGGTTATTGTTAGGGTAAGGGTAAGTGTTAGGGTTAGGGTGAGGGTTAGGGTTAGGGTAAGGGTTAGAGTAAGGGTAAGGTTTAGTGTTAGAGTTAGGGTTAGGGTTAGGGTAAGGGTTAGGGTTAGGGATAGGTGTTAGGGTTAATGTTAGGGTTAGGTTAAGGGTTAGGGTTTGGGCTAGGGTTAGGATAAGGGATAAGGTTAGGGTTAGGGTTAGGATAAGTGTTAGAGTCAGGATAATGGTAAGTGTTACTGTTAGGTTTAGGGTTAGGGTTGGGGTAAGAGTTAGGGTTATGTTTAGGGTTCGGTTTAGGGTTGGGGTTAAGGTTAGGTTTAGTGTTAGGGTAAGGGTAAGTGTTAGGGTTAGGGTTAGGGTTAGGGTAAGTGTTAGGGTTAGGGTTACGTTTAGGGAAAGGTTAAGGGTAAGGGTTAAGGTTAGGGTTAGGCTTTGCATTAAGGTTGAGGTTAGGGTTAGGGTAAGGGTTAGGGTTAGGGTTAGGGTAAGGGTTAGGGGTAGGTGAGGGTTAGGGTTAGGGTAAGGGTAACGGTTAGGTTTAGGGTTAGGGTTAGGGTTAGGGTAAGGGTAAGGGTTAGGTTTAGGGTTAGGGTTAGGGTTAGGTTTAAGGTTAGGGTTAGGGTTAGGGTTCTGGTTAGGTTTAGGTTTAGGGTTAGGGTAAGGGTTAGGGTTAGGGTTAGGGTTAGGATTAGGTTTAGTGTTAGGGTTAGAGTAAGGGCAAGGGTTAGGGTTAAGGTTAGGGTTAGGTTTAGGGTTTAGGTTAGGATTAGGTTTAGGGTTAATGTTAGAGTAAGGGTAAGTGTTACTGTTAGGGTTAGGGTTAGGGTTAGGGTAAGGGTTAGGGTTATGGTTAGGGGTAGGTTTAGGGTTGGGGTTAAGGTTAGGGTTAGTGTTAGGGTAAGGGTAAGTGTTAGGGTTAGGGTTAGTATTAGGGTAAGTGTTAGGGTTAGGGTTAGGGTAAGGTTAAGGGTAAGGGTTAAGGTTAGGGTTAGGCTTTGGGTTAAGTTTGAGGTTAGGGTCAGGGTTACGGTTAGGGTAAGGGTTAGGGTTAGGGTTAGGGTAAGGGTTAGGGTAAGGGTGAGGGTTAGGGTTAAAGTTAGGATTCGGGTTAGGGTTAGGTTAAGGGGTAGGGTTAGGGTAAGGGTTAGGGTAAGGGTAAGGTTTAGGGTTAGGGTTAGGGTTAGGTTTAAGTTTAGGGGTAGGGTTAGGGTTCTGGTTAGGTTTAGGGTTAGGGTTAGGGTAAGGGTTAGGGTTAGGGTTAGGGTTAGGATTATGTTTAGGGTTAGGGTTAGAGTAAGGGCAAGGGTTAGGGTTAAGGTTAGGGTTAGGTTAGGGTTTAGGTTAGGATTAAGTTTAGGGTTAGGGTTAGGGTAAGGGTAAGCGTTAGGGGTAGGTTTAGGATTAGGGTTAATGTTAGGGTTAGGGTTAAGGTTAGTTTAAGAGTAAGGGTTAGTTAGGATTAGGTTTAGGGTTGGGATTAAGGTTAGGGTTAGGGTTAAGGTAAGGGTAAGGGTTAGGTTTAGGGTTGGGTTAGGGTATAGGTTAGGGTTAGGATTAGGAATAGGGTTAGGGTTATGGTTAGGGTTAGGGTTAGGGTAAGGGTTAAGATTAGGGTTAGGGTTACGGTTAGGGTTACTGTTAGGGTTAGGTTTGGAGTTAGGGTATGGGTAAGTGTTAGGGTTATGGTTAGGGTAAGGATAAGGTAAGGGTTATTGTTAGGGTAGTCTTAGGGGTTAGGGTTAGGGTTAGAGTTAGGGTTAGGTTTAGGGTTAGAGTTAGGTTTAGGGTTAGGGTTAGGGGTTAGGCTTAGGGTTAGGGTGAGGGTAAGGATTAGGGTTAGGGTTAGGTTTAGGGTAAGGGTTAGGGTTAGGGTTAGGGTAAGGGTAAGGGATAGGTTTAGGGTTAGGGTTGAGGTTGAGGTTAGGGTTAGGGTTAGCGTTAGGGTAAGGGTTAGGATTAGGGTTAGGGTAAGGGTTAGGGATAGGGTTAGGGTAAGGGTAAGGGTAAGGGTTACGGTTAGGGTAAGGGTAAGGGTAAGGGTTAGGGTTAGGCTTTAGGGTTAATGTTAGGGTTTGGTTAAGGTTTAGGATTAGGGTTAGGGTTAGGAAAAGGGTTAGGGTTAGGGTAAGGGTAAGTGTTATGGTTAGTGTTAGGGTTAGGGTAAGTGTTAAGTTTAGTGTTTTGGTTAGGGTTAGGGTTAGGGTAAGGGTAAGGGTAAGGGTTAGGGTTATGGTTAGGCTTAGGGTTAAAGTTGAGGTTAGGGTTAGCGTTACGGTTAGGGTAAGGGTTAGGGTTAGCTTTAGGGTTAGGTTTAGGGTTGGGGTTAAGGTTAAGGTTAGGTAAGGGTAAGTGTTAGGGTAAGGGTTAGGGTTAGGGTAAGTGTTAGGTTTAGTGTTTTGGTTAGGGTTAGGGTTAGGGTAACGGTAAGGGTAAGGGTTAGGGTTACGGTTAGGCTTAGGGTTAAAGTTGAGATTAGGGTTAACGTTACGGTTAGGGTAAGGGTTAGGGTTAGTGTAAGTGTTACGGTAATGGTGAGGGTTATGGTTAGGTTTAGGGTAAGAGTATGGGTTAGGGTTAGGGTTAGGGTTAGGGTAAGTGTTCGTGTTACTGGTTAGGGTTAGTGTTAAGGTTAGGTTAAGTGTTAGGGTTAGGGTTAGGGTTAGGATAAGGGTTAGGGTTAGGGTAAGTGTAAGTGTTAGGGTTAGGTTTTGGGTTATGGTTAGGGTAAGGGTTAGGTGTTAAGGTTAGGGTTAGGTTAGCGTTAGGTTTAGGGTTAGGATTAGGTTAAGGGTAAGGGTTAGGTTAGGGTTACGGTTAGGGTGAAAGTTAGGGTTAGGGTTAGGGTTAGGGTTAGGTTTAGGGTTAGGGTTAGGGTTAGGATTAGGGAAAGGGTAAGGTTTAGGGTAAGGTTTAGGGTTAGGGGAAGGATTAGGGTTAGGGTTAGGGTAAGGGTTATGGTTACGGTTAGGGTTAGGGTAAGGGTAAGGGTTAGGGTAGGGTAAGTGTAAGGATTAGGGTTAGGGTTAGGGTTAGTTTTAGGGTTAGGGTTAGGGTAAGGGTAAGGGTTAGGTTTAGGGTTAGGGTTAGGGTCAGATATAAGGTTAGGGTTAGACTTAGGGTTCTGGTTAGGTTTAAGTTTAGGGTTAGGGTAAGGTTTAGGGTTATGGTTAGGGTTACGGTTAGGATTAGAGTAAGGGCAAGGATTAGGGTTAGGGTTAAGGTTGATGTTAGGGTTAGGTTTAGGGTTAGGGTAAGGGTTAGGGTTAGGTTTAGGGTAAGGGTTAGGTTAGGGTTAGGGTAAGGGTAAGGGTGAGGGTTAGGTTTAGGGGTTAGGGTTAATGTTCGGGTTCGGATAAGTGTTAGGGTTAGGGTAAGGGTTAGGATTAGGGTAAGGGTACGGTTTAGGGTAAGGGTGAGGTTAGAGTTAGGGTTAGAGTAAGGGTATAGGTTAGGGTTAGGGTTAGGGTTAAGATTGAATTTAGGGTTAGGGGTAGAATAAGGGTTAGGGTTAGGGTTAGGTTAGGGGTTAGGTTTAGGGTTAGTGTTAGGGTTAGAGTTAGAGTTAGGGTTAGGGTAAGGGTAAGGGATAGGGTTAAGTTTAGGGTTAGGTTACGGGTTCGGGTTAGGGGTTAGGGTTAGTGTTAGTGTTAGGTTTGGGTTAGGGTAAGGTTTAGGGTTAGGTAAGGGTTAGGGTTAGGGTAAGTTTAAGTGTTAGGGGTAGGGTTAGGGTTAGTTTTAGGGTTAGGGTTAGGGTAAGGGTAAGGGTTAGGATAAGGGTAAGGGTTAGGGTTAGGGTTAGGGTTAGGGTTAGGTGTTGGGGTTAGGGTTAGGGGTAGGTTTAGGGTTAGGGTTAGGGTAAGGGTAACAGTTAGGTTTAGGATTAGGGTTAGGGTTAGTTTTAGGGTTAGGGTTAGGGTAAGGGTAAGGGTTAGGGTTAGGGTTAAGGTTAGGGTTAGGGTTAGGTTTAGGGTTAGGGTTAGGGTAAGGGTAAGGGTTAGGGTTAGGTTTAGGGTTAGGGTTAGGGAAATGGTGGGGCTTATGCTTAGGTTTATTGTTAGGGTTAGGATTAGGGCTACGGTTAGGGTTAGGGGTTAGGGTTAGGGTTAGGGTTAGAGTTCGGGTTAGGTTTAGGGTTAGGGTAAGGGGTAGGGTTACAGTTATGGTTATGGTTAAGGGTAGGGTTAGGGTTAGGGTAAGGGTAAGGTTTAGGGTTAGTGTTAGTGTTAGGGTAAGTGTTAAAATTAGGGTTAGGATTAGGATTATGTAAGGGTAAGGGTTAGGGTTAAGATTAGAGTTAGGGTTAAGGTTAGGGTTAGGGTAAGGTTAAGGTTTACGTGTAGGTTTAGGGTTAGGGTTAGTCTAAGGTTAAGGGTTAGGTTGAGGGTAAGGGTTAGGGTTAGGTTTAGGGTAAGGATAAGGGTTAGAGTTCAGGTTAGGGTTAGGGTTAGGGTTAGGGTTAAGGTTAGAGTGAGGGTAAGGGTAAGGGTTAGGGTTAGGTTTAGAGTTAGGGTTAGGGTTAGAATAAGGGTTAGGGTTAGGGTTAGGGATAGGGTTAGGGTTAGGGTTAGGATTAAGGTTACGTTTAGGGTTAGGTTTAGGGTTAGGATTAGGGTTAATGTTAGGGTAAGGGTTATGGTTAGGGTTAGGGTCAGGTTTAGGCTTTGTGTTAGGGTAAGTGTAAGGGTAAGGGTTAGGGTTAGGGTTTGGTTTAGGGTTAAGATTGAGGTTAGGATTAGGGTTAGGGTTAGGGAAAGGGTTAGGGTTAGCGTTAGGGTAAGGTTTAGGGATAGGGTTAGGGTAAGGGTAAGGGTTAGGGTTAGGGTTCTGGTTAGGGTTATGGTTGAGGTTAGGGTTAGAGTTAGAGTAAGGGTTAGGGTTAGGTTTAGGGTTAGGGTAAGGGTTAGAGTTAGGGTTAGGGTTAGAGTAAGGGTTAGGTTTAGGGTTAGGGTTAGGGTTAGGGTTAGGGTTAGGGTAAGGGTTAGGGTTAGGTGTTAGGGTTAATGTTAGGGTTAGGTTAAGGGTTAGGGTTAGGGTTAGGGTTAGGATAAGGTATAGGGTTAGGGTTAGGGTTAGGCGAAATGTTAGGGTTAGGGTAAGGGTAAGTGTTACTGTTAGGGTTAGGGTTAGGGTTAGGATAAGGGTTAGGTTTAGGGTTAGGGTTAGGTTTAGGGTTGGGGTTAAGTTTAGGGTTAGGGTTAGGGTAAGGGTTAGAGTTAGGGTTAGGGTTAGGGTTAGGGTAAGGGTAAGGGTAAGGGTTAGGGTTAGAGTTAGGCTTTGGGTTAAGGTTGAGGTTAGGGTTAGGGTTAGGGTAGGATAAGGGTTAGGGTTAGGGTTAGGGTAAGGTTTAGGGTAAGGGTGACGGTTAGGGTTAGGCTTAGGGTAAGGGTAAGGGTTATGGTTAGGGTAAGGTTAAGGTTTAGTGTTAGGGTTAGGGTTAGGGTAAGGGTTAAGTTTGAGGTTAGGATTAGGGTTAGGGTTAGGGTAAGGGTTAGGGTTAGGGTTAAGGTAAAGGTAAGGGTTATGGTTAGGGTTAGGGTTATGGTTGAGGTTTGGGTTAGAGTTAGTGGAAGGGTTAGGGTTAGTGTTAGGGTAAGGGTTAGGGTAAGGGTAAGGGTTAGGATTAAGTTTAGGGTTAGGGTAAGGGTTAGGGTTAGGGTAAGGGTATGGGTTAGGGTTAGGGTTAGGGTCAGGGTTAGGCTTAGTGTTAGGGTAAGGGTAAGGGTGAGGGTTAGGGTTAGGTTTAGGGTAAGGGTTAAGGTTGAGGTTAGGATTAGGGTTAGGGTTAGGGTAAGGGTAAGGTTTAAGGTTAGGGTTATTGTTAGGTTAAGTGCTAAAGTTAGGGTTAGGGTTAGGTTTAGGTAAGGGTAAGGGTTAGGGTTAAGATTAGAGTTAGGGTTAAGGTTAGGGTTAGGGTAAGGTTAAGGTTTAGGTTTAGGTTTAGGGTTAGGGTTAGTCTAAGGTTAAGGGTTAGGTTGAGGGTAAGGGTTAGGGTTAGGTTTAGGGTTAGGGTTAGGGTAAGGATAAGGGTTAGAGTTCAGGTTAGGGTTAGGGATAAGGTTAGAGTGAGGGTAAGGGTAAGGGTTAGGGTTAGTTTTAGGGTTTGGGTTAGGGTTAGAATAAGGGTCAGGGTTAGGGTTAGTGATAGGGTTAGGGTTAGGGTTATGATTAAGATTACGTTTAGGGTTAGGTTTAGGGTTAGGATTAGGGTTAATGTTAGAGTAAGGGTTATGGTTAGGGTTAGGGTCAAGTTTAGGCTTTGTGTTAGGGTAAGTGTAAGGGTAAGGGTTTGGGTTAGGGTTAGGTTTAGGGTTAAGATTGAGGTTAGGATTAGGGTTAGGGTTAGGGAAAGGGTTAGGGTTAGCGTTAGGGTAAGGTTTAGGGATAGGGTTAGGGTAAGGGTAAGGGTTAGGGTTAGGGTTCTGGTTAGGGTTATGGTTGAGGTTAGGGTTAGAGTTAGAGTAAGGGTTAGGGTTAGGTTTAGTGTTAGGGTTAGGGTTAGAGTTAGGGTTAGGGTTAGAGTAAGGGTTAGGTTTAGGGTTAGGGTTAGGGTTAGGTTTAGGGTTAGGGTTAGGGTAAGGGTTAGGGTTAGGTGTTAGGGTTAATGTTAGATTTAGGTTAAGTGTTAGGGTTTGGGTTACGGTTAGGATAAGGTATAGGGTTAGGGTTAGGGTT
>JANJXV010001282.1:120000-122500 GCA_024803745.1 Megascapheus bottae
TAGGGTAAGGGTGAGGGTTAGGGTTAAGGTTAGGGTAAGGGTAAGGGTTAGGGTTAGGGTAAGGGTAAGGGTTAGGGTTAGGGTTAGAGTTAGGGTTAGGTTTAAGGTTAGGGTTAGGGTTAGGGTTAGAAAAATTTATGTGTATTTATCAACATAATTTGAAATTTCACCAGTAATTGCATTAAACAAATATAAAGCAAGCACATAATTTTATCTAGTCTTTAAGATAAATCATAAACGGGAAAAAGAAAAGAAATAATGTCACATAGTACATTAAGAACAACAATCAAGCATCCCTGAAATCCTTTTACCTGAAAGCAGTTCAATTACTAGATTTTGCCATTAGGATTAGGGTTAGGGTAAGGGTAAGTTTTAGGGTTAGGGTTAGGGTTAGGGTTAGGGTTAAGTTTGAGGTTAGGGTTAGGGTTAGGTTTAGGGTTAGGGTTGAGGTTGAGGTTAGGGTTAGGGTTAGCGTTAGGGTAAGCGTTAGGGTTAGGGTTAGGGTTAGAGTAAGCGTAAGGGTAAGGGTTAGGGTTAGGGTAATGGTATGGGTAAGGGTTAGGGTTAGGGATAGGGTTAGGGTTAGAGTTAGAGTTAGGGTTAGGGTTAGGGTTAGGGATAGGGTTAGGGTTAGGGTTTAGGGTTAATGTTAGGGTTAGGTTAAGGGTTAGGGTTAGGGTTAGTGTTAGGATAAGGGTTAGGGTTCGGGTAAGGGTAAGTGTTAGGTTTAGGGTTAGGGTTAGGGTAAGAGTTAGGGTTAGGGTTAGGGTTAGGGTTAGTGTTGGATTAAGGTTAGGATTCGGGTAAGGGTAAGTGTTAGGTTTACGGTTAGGGTTAGGGTAAGTGTTAGGTTTAGGGTTAGGGTAAGGGTAAGGGTAAGGGTAAGGGTTAGGGTTAGGATTAGGCTTTGGGTTAAGTTTGAGGTTAGGGTTAAGGGTAGGGTAAGGGTTAGGGTTAGTGTTAGATTAAGGGTTAGGGTTAGTTTTAGGATTAGGGTTAAGGTTAGGTTTATTGTTAGGGTTAGGGTTAGTGTTAGAGTTAGGGTAAGGGTAAGGGTTAGGGTTAGGGTTATGGTTAGGGTTAAGGTTTAGTTAGGTTTAGGGTTAGGGTTAGGGTTAGGGTAAGGATTAGGGTTAAGTTAGGGTAAGGGTTATGGTTAGGATTAGGGTTAGGGTTAGAGTTAGGTTTAAGGTTAGGTTAAGGGTAAGGGTTAGGGTTAGGGTTAGGGTTAGGTTAAGAGTTAGGTTTAGGGTTAGGGTTAGGGTTAGGGTTCGGGTTAGAATTAGGTTTAGGGCTGGTTAAAGATAAGGGTTCGGGTTAGGGTTAGGGTTAGGGTAAGGGTTAGGGTTAGGGTTAGGGTAATTGTTTGGGTTAGGGTTAGGTTTAGGGTTAGTGTAAGGGTTAGGTTTGGGGTTAGGGTTAGGGTTAGGGTTAGGGTAAGTGTTACGGTTAGGGTTAGGGTTATGGTAAGTGTTAGGGTAAGGGTTAGGGTTAGGGTTAGGGTTAGGTTTGGGGTTAAATTTAGGGTTAGGGTTAGGGTAAGGGTAAGGGTTAGTGTTATTTTTAGGGTTAGGGTTAGGTTTAGAGTTAGGGTTAGGTTTAGGGTAAAGGTTAGAGTTAGGTTTAGGGTAAGGGTAAGTTTTAGGGTTAGGGTTTGGTTTAGAGTAAGGGTTAGGGTTAGGGTTAGATTTAGGTTTTAGGTTAAATTTAGGGTTAGGGTTAGGGTAAGGGTAAGGGTTAGGGTTAGGGTTAGGGTAAGTGTTAGGTTTAGGGTTACGGTTAGGGTAGGGGTTAGGGTTAGGGTTAGGGTTAGGGTTTAGGGTTAATGTTAGGGTTAGGTTAAGGGTTAGGGTTAGGGTTAGTGTTAGAATAAGGCTTAGGGTTCGGGTAAGGGTAAGTGTTAGGTTTAGGGTTAGGGTTAGGGTAAAATTTAGGGTTAGGGTTAGGGTTAGGGTTAGTGTTGGATTAAGGTTAGGGTTAGGGTAAGGTTAAGTGTTAGGTTTAGGGTTAGGGTTAGGGTAAGTGTTAGGGTTAGGGTTAGGGTTAGGGTTAGGGTTAGGGTAAGGGTAAGGGTAAGGGTTAGGGTTAGGATTAGGCTTTGGGTTAAGTTTGAGGTTAGGGTTAGGGTTAGGGTAAGGGTTAGGGTTAGTGTTAGGTTAAGGGTTAGGGTAAGGGTGAGGGTTAGGGTTAGGGTTAGGGTAAGGGTAAGGGTTAGATTTAGGGTTAGGTTTAAGATTGAGGTTAGGGTTAGTGTTAGAGTAAGGATTAGGTTTAGGGTGAGGGTAAGGGTTAGGGTTAGGTTTAGGGTTAGGGTTAGAGTTAGGGTTAGGGTTAGGGTAAGGGTAAGGGTTAGAGTTAGGGTTATGGTTAGGGTTAGAGTTAGGGTTAGGGTTAGTTTAAGGGCAAGGGTTAGGTTTAGGGTTAAGGTTAGGGTTATTGTTAGGGTTAGGGTTAGTGTTAGAGTTAGTGTAAGGGTAAGGGTTAGGGTTAGGGTTAGGGT
>JANJXV010001282.1:135000-140000 GCA_024803745.1 Megascapheus bottae
GTTAGGGTTAGGGTAAGTGTTAGGGTTAGGGTAGGTGTTAGGTGTAGGGTTAGGGTTAGGGTAAGGGTAAGGGTTAGGGTTAGGGTTAGGGTTAGGTTTAGGGTTAGGGTTAGGGTAAGGGTAAGGGTTAGGGTTAGAGTTAGGGTTAGGGTTAGGGTAAGGGTTAGTGTTACGATTAGGGTAAGGGTAAGGTTTAGGGTTAGGGTTTGGGTTAGGGTAAGTTTAGCGTTAGGGTTAGGGTTAGGTTTATTGTAAGGGTAAGGGTTAGGGTTAAGGTTAAGGTTAGGGTTAGTTTTAGGGTTAGGGTTAGGGTTAGGGTTAGGGTAAGGGTAAGGTTTAGGGTTAGGTTTAGGGTTAGGGTTAGGGTTAGGGTAAGGGTAAGGGTAAGGGTTAGGGTTAGTTTTAGGCTTAGGGTTAGGGTAAGTGTAAGGGTTAGGTTTAGGGTTAGGGTTAGGGTTAGGTTTAGGGTTAGGTTTAGGTTTTAATAAGGATAAGGGTTAGGGTTAGGGTTAGGGTTAAGGTTATGGTTAGGGTGAGGGTAAGGGTAAGGGTTAGGGTTAGGTTTAGGGTTAGGGTTCGGGTAAGGGTTAGTGTTAGCGTTAGGGTTAGGGTTAGGGTAAGGGTAAGGGTAAGGGTTAGGGTTAGGGTTAGGCTTTGGGTTAAGGTTGAGGTTAGGGTTAGGGTTAGGGTTAGGGTAAGGGTTAGGGTTAGGGTTAGGGTAAGAGTTAGGGTAAGGGTGAGGGTTAGGGTTAAGGTTAGGGTAAGGGTAAGGGTTAGGGTTAGGTTTAGGGTAAGGGTTAGGGTTAGGGTTAGCTTTAGGGTTAGGGTTAGGGTTAGGGTAAGGGTAAGGGTTAGGTTTAGGGTTAGGGTTAGGGTTAGGTTTAAGGTTAGGGTTAGGGTTAGGATTAGAGTTAGGATTAGGTTTAGGGTTAGGGTTAGGGTAAGGGTAAGCATTAGGGGTAGGTTTAGGATTAGGGTTAAGTTTAGGGTTAGGATTAGGGTTAGGATTAGGGTTAGGTTTATGGTTAGCGTTAGAGTTATTTTTATGGTTATGGTTAGGGGTTAGGCTTAGGGTTAGGGTTAGGGTAAGGGTTAGGCTTAGGGTTAGGGTTAGGGTAAGGGTTAGGATTAGGGTTAGGGTAAGGGTAAGTTTTAGGGTTAGGGTTAGGGTTAGTGTTAGGGTTAAGTTTGAGGTTAGGGTTAGGGTTAGGTTTAGGGTTAGGGTTGAGGTTGAGGTTAGGGTTAGGGTTAGCGTTAGGGTAAGCGTTAGGTTTAGGGTTAGGGTTAGAGTAAGGGTAAGGGTAAGGGTTAGGGTTAGGGTAATGGTAAGTGTAAGGGTTAGGGTTAGGGATAGGGTTAGGGTTAGAAGGACAGTAAGGGTTAGGGTTAGGGTTAGGGATAGGGTTAGGGTTAGGGTTTAGGGTTAATGTTAGGGTTAGGTTAAGGGTTAGGGTTAGGGTTAGTGTTAGGATAAGGGTTAGGGTTCGGGTAAGGGTAAGTGTTAGGTTTAGGGTTAGGGTTAGTGTAAGAGTTAGGGTTAGGTTTAGGGTTAGGGTTAGGGTAAGGGTAAGTGTTGGGGTTAGGGTTAGGGTTAGTGTCAGAGTTAGGGTAAGGGTAAGGGTTAGGGTAAGGATTAGGGTTAAGTTAGGGTAAGGGTTATGGTTAGGATTAGGGGTTAGGGTTAGAGTTAGGTTTAGGGTTAGGTTAAGGGTAAGGGTTAGGGTTAGGCTTAGGGTTAGGTTAAGAGTTAGGTTTAGGGTTAGGGTTAGGGTTAGAATTAGGTTTAGGTCTGGTTAAAAATAAGGGTTCGGGTTAGGGTTAGGGTTAGGGTAAGGGTTAGGGGGTTAGGGTTAGGGTTAGGGTAATTATTTGGGTTAGGGTTAGGTTTAGGTTTAGTGTAAGGGTTAGGTTTAGGGTTAGGGTTAGGGTTAGGGAAAGGTTAGGGTTAGGGTTAGGGTTAGGGTAAGTGTTAGGGTGAGGGTTAGGGTTAGGGTTAGGTTTAGGTTTGGGGTTAAATTTAGGGTTAGGGTTAGGGTAAGGGTAAGGGTTAGTGTTAGTTTTAGGGTTAGGGTTATGTTTAGGGTTAGGGTTATGTTTAGGGTTAGGGTTAGGGTAAGGGTAAGGGTTAGGGTTAGAGTTAGGGTTAGGGTTGGGTAAAGGTTACAGTTAGGATTAGGGTAAGGGTAAGGTTTAGGTTTAGGGTTTGGTTTAGAGTAAGGGTTAGGGTTAGGGTTAGATTTAGGTTTGAGGTTAAATTTAGGGTTAGTTTTAGGGTAAGGGTAAGGGTTAGGGTTAGGGTTAGGGTTATGGTAAGTGTTAGGTTAAGGTTTAGGGTTAGGGTAGGGGTTAGGGTTAGGGTTAGGGTTAGGGTTAAGGTTAGGGTTTAGGGTTAGGTTTAGGGTAAGGGTAAGGGTTAGGGTTAGGGTTAATGTTAGGATAAGGGTTAGGGTTCGGGTAAGGGTAAGTGTTAGGTTTAGGGTAAGGGTTAGGGTAAGAGTTAGGGTTAGGGTTAGGGTTAGGGTTAGTGTTGGATTAAGGTTAGGGTTAGGGTAAGGTTAAGTGTTAGGTTTAGGGTAAGTGTTAGGGTTAGGGTTAGGGTTAGGGTTAGGGATAAGGGTAAGGGTTAGGGTTAGGGTTAGGTTTAGGCTTTGGGTTAAGTTTGAGGTTAGGGTTAGGGTTAGGGTAAGGGTTAGGGTTAGTGTTAGGTTAAGGGTTAGGGTAAGGGTGAGGGTTAGGGTTCGGGTTAGGGTAAGGGTAAGGGTAAGGGTTAGGTTTAGGGTTAGGTTTAAGATTGAGGTTAGGGTTAGTGTTAGAGTAAGGATTAGGTTTAGGGTGAGGGTAAGGGTTAGGGTTAGGGTTAGGGTTAGGGTTAGAGTTAGGGTTAGGGTTAGGGTTAGAGTTAGGGTTATGGTTAGTTTAAGGGCAAGGGTTAGGTTTAGGGTTAAGGTTAGGGTTATTGTTAGGGTTAGGGTTAGTGTTAGAGTTAGGGTAAGGGTAAGGGTAGGGTTAGGGTTAGGTTAGGGTTAAGGTTTAGTTAGGGTTAGGGTTAGGGTTAGGGTTAGGGTAAGGATTAGGATTAAGTTAGGGTAAGGGTTATGGTTAGGATTAGGGTTAGGGTTAGAGTTAGGTTTAGGGTTACGTTATGGGTAAGGGTTAGTGTTAGGGTTAGGGTTAGGTAAGAGTTAGGTTTAGGGTTAGGGTTAGGGTTAGAATTAGGTTTAGGGCTGGTTAAAGATAAGGGTTCGGGTTAGGGTTAGGGTTATGGTAAGGGTTAGGGTTAGGGTTAAGGTTAGGGTAATTGTTTGGGTTAGGGTTAGGGTTAGGGTTAGGGTAAGGGTTAGGTTTAGGGTAAGGGTAAGTGTTACTGTTAGGGTTAGGGTTAGGGTAAGGGTTAGGGTTAGGGTTAGGGTTAGGTTTAGGGTTGGGGTTAAGGTTAGGGTTAGGTTAGGGTTGAGGGTAAGTGTAAGGGTTAGGGGTAGGGTTAGGTTTAGGGTAAGGTTAAGGGTTTAGGGTTAGGGTTAGGCTTTGGATTAAGGTTGAGGTTAGAGTTAGGGTTAGGGTTAGGGTAAGGGGTTGGGGTTAGGGTTAGAGTAAGGTTAGGGTAAGGTGAGGGTTAGGGTTAATGTTAGGGTAAGGGTAAGGGTTAGGGTTAGGGTAAGGGTAAGGATTAGCGTTAGGCTTTTGGTTAGCTTTAGGGTTTGGGTTAGGGTAAGGGTAAGGGTAAGGTTTAGGGTTAGGGTTAGGGTTAGGTTTAAGGTAGGGTTAGGGTTAGGGTTAGGGTTAGAGTTAGGTATAGGTTTAGGGTTAGGGTTAGGGTAATGTAAGCATTAGGGTAGGTTTAGGATTGGGGTTAGTTAGGGTTAGGATTAGGGTTAGGATTAGGGTTAGGTTTAGGGTTAGCGTTAGAGTTATTTTTATGATTAGGGTTAGGGGTTAGGCTTAGGGTTAGGGTTAGGGTAAGGGTTAGGGTTAGGGTTAGGGTTAGGGTAAGGGTTAGGATTAGGGTTAGGGTAAGGGGTAAGTTTTAGGGTTAGGGTTAGGGTTATTGTTAGGGTTAAGTTTGAGGTTAGGGTTAGGGTTAGGGTTAGGGTTGAGGTTGAGGTTAGGGTTAGGGTTAGCGTTAGGGTAAGCATTAGGGTTAGGGTTAGGGTTAGAGTAAGGGTAAGAGTAAGGGTTATTGTTAGGGTAATGGTAAGGGTAAGGGTTAGGGTTAGGATAGGGTTAGGGTTAGAGTTAGAGGTTAGGGTTAGGGTTAGGGTTAGGGATAGGTTTAGGGTTAGGGTTTAGGGTTAATGTTAGAGTTAGGTTAAGGGTTAGGGTTAGGGTTAGTGTTAGGATAAGGGTTAGGGTTCGGGTAAGGGTAAGTGTTAGGTTTAGGGTTAGGGTTAGGGTAAGAGTTAGGTTTAGGGTTAGGGTTAGGGTTAGTGTTTGAATAAGGTTAGGGTTAGGGTAAGGGTAAGTGTTAGGGTTAGGGTTAGGGTTAGTGTTAAAGTTAGGGTAGGGTAAGGGTTAGGTTAGGGTTAGGATTAGGGTTAAGGTTTAGTTAGGGTTAGGGTTAGGGTTAGGGTTAGGGTAAGATTAGGGTTAAGTTAGGGTAAGGGTTATGGTTAGGATTAGGGTTTAGGGTAGAGTTAGGTTTAGGGTTATGTTAAGGGTAAGGGTTAGGGTTAGGGTTAGGGTTAGGTTATGAGTTAGTTTAGGGTTAGGGTTAGGGTTAGAATTAGGTTAGGGCTGGTTAAAAATAAGGGTTCGGGTTAGGGTTAGGATTAGGTTAAGGGTTAGGGTTAGGGTTAGGGTTAGGGTAATTATTTGGGTTAGGGTTAGGTTTAGGGTTAGTGTAAGGGTTAAGTTTAGGGTTAGGGTTAGGGTTAGGGTTAGGGAAAGTGTTAGGGTTAGGGTTAGGGTTAGGGTAAGTGTTAGGGTGAGGGTTAGGGTTAGGGATAGGTTTAGGTTTGGGGTTAAATTTAGGGTTAGGGTTAGGGTAAGGGTAAGGGTTAGTG
>JANJXV010001282.1:145000-156865 GCA_024803745.1 Megascapheus bottae
GTTAGGGTTAGGGTTAGGGTTAGGGTTATGTTTAAAGTTAGGGTTAGGGTTAGTGTAAGGGTTAGTGTTAGGATTAGGGTAAGTGTAAGGTTTATGGTTAGAGTTTCGGTTAGGGTAAGGGTTAGGGTTAGGGTTAGGTTTAGGTTTGGGTTTAAATTTAGAGTTAGGGTTAGGGTAAGTGTAAGTGTTAGGGTTAGGGTTAGGGTAAGTGTTAGGGTTAGGGTTAGGGTTAGGGTAGGTGTTAGGTTTAGGGTTAGGGTTAGGGTAAGGGTAAGGGTTAGGGTTAGGGTTAGGGTTAGGGTAAGGGTTAGGGTTAGAGTTAGGGTTAGGTTTAGGGTAAGGGTTAGTGTTAGGATTAGGGTAAGGGTAAGGTTTAGGGTTAGGGTTTGGGTTAGGGTAAGGGTTAGGGTTAGGGTTAGGGTTAGGTTTACGGTAAGGGTAAGGGTTAGGGTTAAGGTTAGGGTTAGGGTTAGTTTTAGGGTTAGGGTTAGGGTTAGGGTAAGGGTAAGGTTTAGGGTTAGGTTTAAGGTTAGGGTTAGGGTAAGGGTAAGGGTAAGGGTTAGGGTTAGCTTTAGGCTTCGGGTTAGGGTAAGTGTAAGGGTTATGTTTGGGGTTAGGGTTAGATTTAGGGTTAGGTTTAGGTTTAGGGTTTATTAAGGATAAGGGTTAGGGTTAGGGTTAGGTTTAAGGTTATGGTTAGGGTGAGGGTAAGGGTAAGTGTTAGGTTTAGGTTTAGGGTTAGGGTTAGGGTAAGGGTTAGGGTTAGCGTTAGGGTTAGGGTTAGGGTAAGGGGAAGGGTTAGGTTTAGGATTAAATTTAGGGTTGGGGTTAGGGTTAGGGTTAGGGTTAGGGTAAGGGTCAGGGTTTGGTTTAGGGTTAGGGTAAGGGTTAGGATTAGGGTTAGGGTTAGGGTTTCGGTTATGGTTAGCGTTAGGGTAAGGGTATGTGTTAGGTTTTGTGTTAGGGTTAGGGTAAGGATAAATGTTAGAGTTAAGGTTAGGGTTAGGGTTAGGGTTAGGTTTAGGGTTAGGGTTAAGTTTAGGGTGAGGGTAAGGGTAAGGGTTAGGGTTAAGATTACAGTTAGGGTTACGGTAAGGGTTAGGTTTAGGGTTACGGTTAGGGTAAGGGTTAGGGTTATGGTTAGGGTTAGGTTTAGGGTTGGGGTGAATGTTAGGCTTAGGGTTAGGGTAAGGGTAAGGGTTAGGTTAGGGTTAGGGTTTGGGGTAGGGTTAAGGTTAGGATTAGAGTTAGGTTTAAGGTTAGGTTTAGGGTTAGGGTTAGGATGAGGGTAGGGTTAGGGTTAGGGTTAGGGTTAGGGTAAGGGTAGGGTTACGGTTAGGCTTGGGGTTAAGGTTGAGGTTAGGGTTAGGGTTAGGTTTAGAGTTAGGATTAGCGTTAGGGGTAGGCTTAGTGTTAGAGTAAGGGTAAGGGTTAGGGTTAGGGTTAGGGTTAGGCTTAGTGTTAGAATAAGTGTAAGTGTTAGGATTAGGGTTAGGTTTAGGGTTAAGGTTGAGGTTAGGGTTAGGTATAGGGTTAGGGTAAGGGTTAGGGTTAGGGTAAGGGTTAGGATTAGGTTTAGGGTAAGGGTAAGGGTAAGGGTTAGGGTTAGGTTAAGATTAAAGTTAAGGGTTAGGGTTAGGGATTAGGGTTGATGTTAGGGTTAGGTTAAGTGTTAGGTTTAGGGTTAGGGTTAGGGTTAGGGTAAGGTGAAGGGTTAGGGTTCGGTTAGTTTTAGGATTAGGGTTAAGTTTAGGGTTAGGGTTAGTTTTAGGGTTAGGGTTAAGGTAAGGGTAAGGGTTTGGGTTAGGGTTAGGCTTAGGGAAAGGATAAGGCTTAGGGTTAGGTTTATAGTTAGGGTAAGGATTAGGGTTAGGGTTAGGGTTAGGGTAAGTGTTAGGGTTAGGTTTAGGGTGAGCGTTAAGTTTAGGTTTAGAGTTGGGGTAATGGTAAGGGTTAGGGTTAGGGTTAGGGTTACGGTTAGGGTTGGGGGTTAGGGTTAGTGTTAGGTTTAGGGTTAGGGTTAGCGTAAGGATAAGAGTTAGGGTTAGGGATAGGGTTAGGGTTAGGTTTAGGGTTAGGGTTAGTTTAAGGGGTATGGTTACGGTTATGGTTATGGTTAAGGTTAGGGTTAGGGTTAGGGTAAGGTTAAGGGTTAGGGTTAGGGTTAGGGTAAGTGTTAAAGTTAGGGTTAGGGTTAGGGTTAGGGTCAGGGTTAGGGTAAGTGTTAAGGTTAGGGTTAGGGTTAGGGTTAGGGTAAAAAAAGGTTTAGGGTTAGGTTTAGGTTTAGGGTTAGTCTAAGTGTAAGGGTTAGGTTTAGGGTTAGCGTTAGGGTTAGGTTTAGGGTTAGGGTTAGGGTAAGGATAAGGGTTAGAGTTCAGGTTAGAGTTAGGGTTAGGGTTAGGAGTTAAGGTTAGGGTGAGGGTAAGGGTTAGGGTTAGGGTTAGGGTTAGGGTTAGGGTAAGGGTCAGGGTTAGGGGTAGGGTTAGGGTTAGGGTTAGGGTTAGGGTTAGGGTTAGGGTTAGGTTTAGGGTTAATGTGAGGTAAGGTTTATGTTTAGGGTTAGGGTCAGGTTTAGGCTTAGTGTTAGGGTAAGTGTAACGGTAAGGGTTAGGGTTAGTGTTAGGGTTAGGGTTAAGGTTGAGGTTAGGATTAGGGTTAGGGTTTGGGTAAGGGTTAGGGTTAGCGTTATGGTAAGGGTTAGGGTTAGGGTTAGGTTAAGGGTAAGGGTTAGGGGTAGGGTTCTTGTTAGGGTTATGGTTGAGGTTAGGGTTAGAGTTAGAGAAAGGTTTAGGTTTAGGATTAGTGTAAGGGTTAGGGTTAGGGTCAGGGTTAGAGTTAGTGTTAGCGTTACAGTAAGGGTAAGGTTTAGTGTTAGGGTTAGGTTTAGGGGTAGGGTAAGGTTTAGGGATAGGTGTTAGGGTTAATGATAGGGTTATGTTAAGGGTTAGTGTTAGGGTTAGGATAAGGGATAGGGTTAGGGTTAGGGTTAGGGTAAGGGTTAGGTTTAGGGTAAGGGTAAGTGTTACTGTTAGGGTTAGGGTTAGGGTTAGGGTAAGGGTTAGGGTTAGGGTTAGGGTTAGGTTTAGGGTTGGGGTTAAGGTTAGGGTTAGGGTTAGGGTAAGTGTAAGGGTTAGGGTTAGGGTTAGGTTTAGGGTAGGGTAAGGGTAAGGGTTAGGGTTAGGTTTAGGCTTTGGATTAAGGTTGAGGTTAGGGTTAGGGTTAGGGTTAGGCTAAGGGTTGGGGTTAGGGTGAGGGTAAGGGTTAGGGTAAGGGTGAGGGTTAGGGTTAAGGTTAGGGTAAGGGTAAGGGTTAGGGTAAGGGTAAGGGTTAGGGTTAGGGTTAGGGTTAGCTTTAGGGTTAGGGTTAGGGTAAGGGTAAGGGTTAGGTTTAGGGTTAGGGTTAGGGTTAGGTTTAAGGTTAGGGTTAGGGTTAGGGTTCTGGTTAGGTTTAGGGTTAGGGTAGGGTAAGGGTTAGTGTTAGGTTTAGGGTTAGGATTAGGTTTAGGATTAGGGTTAAAGTAAGGGCAAGGATTAGGGTTAAGGTTAGGTTAGGGTTAGAGTTAGAGTTAGGACTAGGTTTAGGGTTAGGGTTAGGGTAAGGGTAAGGGTAAGCGTTAGGGGTAGGTTGAGGATTAGGGTTAAGTTTAGGGTTAGGATTAGGGTTAGGGTTAGGGTTAGGTTTAGGGTTAGCTTTAGAGTTAGGTTTAGGGTTAGGGTTAGGGGTTAGGCTTAGGGTTAGGGTTAGGGTAAGGGTTAGGGTTAGGGTTAGGGTAAGGGTTAGGATTAGGGTTAGGGTAATGGTAAGTTTTCGGGTTACGGTTAGGGTTAGGGTTAAGTTTGAGGTTAGGGTTAGGGGTAGGTTTAGTGTTAGGGTTGAGGTTGAGGTTAGGGTTAGGGTTAGTGTTAGGGTAAACGTTAGGGTTAGGGTTAATGTTAGGGTTAGGTTAAGGGTTAGGGTTAGGGTTAGTGTTAGGATAAGGGTTTGGGTTCCTGTAAGGGTAAGTTTTAGGTTTAGGGTTAGGGTTAGGGTTAGGGTAAGAGTTAGGGTTAGGGTTAGGGTTAGGGTTAGTGTTGGATTAAGGTTAGGGTTAGGGTAAGTTTAAGTGTTAGGTTTAGGGTAAGTGTTAGGGTTAGGGTTAGGGTTAGGGTTAGGGTAAGGGTAAGGGTAAGGGTTAGGGTTAGGATTAGGCTTTGGGTTAAGTTTGAGGTTAGGGTTAGGGTTAGGGTAAAGGTTAGGTTTAGTGTTAGGTTAAGGGTTAGGGTAAGGGTGAGGGTTAGGGTTAGGGTTAGGGTAAGGGTAAGGGTTAGGTTTAGGGTTAGGTTTAAGATTGAGGTTAGGGTTAGTGTTAGAGTAAGGATTAGGTTTAGGGTGAGGGTAAGGGTTAGGGTTAGGATTAGGGTTAGGGTTAGAGTTAGGGTTAGGGTTATGGTAAGGGTAAGGTTTAGGGTTAGGGTTAGGGTTAGGGTTAGAGTTACGGTTAGGGTTAGTTTAAGGGCAAGGGTTAGGTTTAGTGTTAAGGTTAGGGTTATTGTTAGGGTTAGGGTTAGTGTTAGAGTTAGGGTAAGGGTGAGGGTTAGGGTTAGGATTAGGCTTAGGGTTAGGGTAAAGTTTTAGTTAGGGTTAGGGTTAGGGTTAGGGTAAGGATTAGGGTTAAGTTTGGGTAAGGGTTGTGGTTAGGATTAGGGTTAGGGTTAGAGTTAGGTTTAGGGTTAGGTTAAGAGTAAGGGTTAGGCTTAGGGTTAGGGTTACGGGTAGGTTAAGAGTTAGGTTTAGGGTTAGGGTTAGGGTTAGAATTAGGTTTAGGGCTGGTTAAAGATAAGGGTTAGGGTTAGGGTTAGGGTAAGGGTTCGTGTTAGGGTTAGGGAAATTGTTTGGGTTAGGGTTAGGGTTCGGGTTAGTGTAAGGGTTAGGTTTAGGGTTAGGGTTATGGTTAGGGTTAGGGTTAGGGCTAGGGTAAGTGTTAGGGTTAGGGTTAGGGTTATGGTAATTGTTAGGGTAAGGGTTAGGGTTAGGTTTAGGTTGGGGTTAAATTTAGGGTTAGGGTTAGGGTAAGGGTAAGGGTTAGTGTTAGTTTTAGTGTTAGGTTTAGGTTTAGGGTTAGGGTTAGGGTAGGGGTAAGGGTTAGGGTTAGATTTAGGGTTAGGGTTAGGGTAAAGGTTAGTGTTAGGATTAGGGAAAGGGTAAGGTTTAGGTTTAGGGTTTGGTTTAGAGTAAGGGTTAGGGTTAGGGTTAGATTTAGGTTTGGGGTTAAATTTATGGTTAGGGTTAGGGTAAGGGTAAGGGTTAGGGTTAGTGTTAGGGTAAGTGTTAGGTTTATGGTTAGGGTTAGGGTAGGGGTTAGGGTTAGGGTTAGGGTTAGGGTAAGGGTAAGGTTTAGGGTTAGGGTTAGTGTTAGGGTTAGGTTTAGGGTTAGGGTTAGAGTAAGGGTAAGGGTTAGGGTTAGATTTAGTGTTAGGGTTAGGGTAAGGGTTAGTATTAGGATTAGGGTAAGTGTAAGGTTTAGGGTTAGGGTTTTGTTTAGGGTAAGGGTTATAGTTAGGGTTAGGGTAAGGGTAAGGGTTAGGGTTAGGGTTAGGGTAAGTGTTAGGGTTAGGGTTAGGGTTAGGGTAGGTGTTAGGTTTAGGGTTAGGGTTAGGGTAAGGGTAAGGGTTAGGGTTAGGGTTAGGGTTAGGGTTAGGGTAAGGGTAAGGGTTAGGGTTAGAGTTATGGTTAGGGTTAGGGTAAGGGTTAGTGTTAGGATTGGGGTAAGGGTAAGGTTTAGGGTTAGGGTTTGGGTTAGGGTTAGGGTTAGGGTTAGGGTTAGGTTTATGGTAAGGGTAAGGGTTAGGGTTAAGGTTAGGTTTAGGGTTAGTTTTAGGGTTAGGGTTAGGGTTAGGGTAAGGGTAAGGTTTAGGGTTAGGTTTAGGGTTAGGGTTAGGGTAAGGGTAAGGGTTAGGGTTAGCTTTAGGCTTCGGGTTAGGGTAAGTGTAAGGGTTAGGTTTAGGGTTAGGGTTAGATTTAGGGTTAGGTTTAGGTTTAGGGTTTATTAAGGATAAGGGTTAGGGTTAGGGTTAGGGTTAAGGTTATGGTTAGGGTGAGGGTAAGTGTAAGGGTTAGGTTTAGGTTTAGGGTTAGGGTTAGGGTAAGGGTTAGGGTTAGCGTTAGGGTTAGGGTTAGGGTAAGGGTAAGGGTTAGGTTTAGGATTAAATTTAGGGTTGGGGTTAGGGTTAGGGTTAGGGTTAGGGTAAGGGTCAGGGTTAGGGTTAGGGTTAGGGTAAGGGTTAGGGTTAGGGTTAGGGTTAGGGTTTCGGATATGGTTAGGTTTAGGGTAAGGGTATGTGTTAGGTTTTGGGTTAGGGTTAGGGTAAGGATAAATGTTAGAGTTAAGGTTAGGGTTAGGGTTAGGGTTAGGTTTAGGGTTAGGGTTAAGTTTAGGGTGAGGGTAAGGGTAAGGTTTAGGGTTAAGATTACAGTTAGGGTTACGGTAAGGGTTAGGTTTAGGGTTACGGTTAGGGTAAGGGTTAGGGTTACGGTTAGGGTTAGGTTTAGTTTTGAGGTGAATGTTAGGGTTAGGGTTAGGGTAAGGGTAAAGGTTAGGTTAGGGTTAGGGTTTGGGGTAGGGTTAAGGTTAGGATTAGAGTTAGGTTTAAGGTTAGGATTAGGGTTAGGTTTAGGATGAGGGTAGGGTTAGGGTTAGGGTTAGGGTTCGGGTAAGGTTAGTGTTACGGTTAGGCTTGGGGTTAAGGTTGAGGTTAGGGTTAGGGTTAGGTTTAGAGTTAGGATTAGGGTTAGGGGTAGGCTTAGTGTTAGAGTAAGGGTAAGGGTTAGGGTTAGGGTTAGGGTTAGGGTTAGGCTTAGTGTTAGAGTAAGTGTAAGTGTTAGGATTAGGGTTAGGTTTAGGGTTAAGGTTGAGGTTAGGGTTAGGTTTAGGTTTAGGGTAAGGGTTAGGGTTAGGGTAAGGGTTAGGGTTAGCGTTAGGGTTAGGGTTAGGGTAAGGGGAAGGGTTAGGTTTAGGATTAAATTTAGGGTTGGGGTTAGGGTTAGGGTTAGGGTTAGGGTAAGGGTCAGGGTTTGGTTTAGGGTTAGGGTAAGGGTTAGGATTAGGGTTAGGGTTAGGGTTTCGGTTATGGTTAGGGTTAGGGTAAGGGTATGTGTTAGGTTTTGTGTTAGGGTTAGGGTAAGGATAAATGTTAGAGTTAAGGTTAGGGTTAGTGTTAGGGTTAGGTTTAGGGTTAGGGTTAAGTTTAGGGTGAGGGTAAGGGTAAGGGTTAGGGTTAAGATTACAGTTAGGGTTACGGTAAGGGTTAGGTTTAGGGTTACGGTTAGGGTAAGGGTTAGGGTTATGGTTAGGGTTAGGTTTAGGGTTGGGGTGAATGTTAGGCTTAGGGTTAGGGTAAGGGTAAGGGTTAGGTTAGGGTTAGGGTTTGGGGTAGGGTTAAGGTTAGGATTAGAGTTAGGTTTAAGGTTAGGTTTAGGGTTAGGGTTAGGATGAGGGTAGGGTTAGGGTTAGGGTTAGGGTTAGGGTAAGGGTAGGGTTACGGTTAGGCTTGGGGTTAAGGTTGAGGTTAGGGTTAGGGTTAGGTTTAGAGTTAGGATTAGCGTTAGGGGTAGGCTTAGTGTTAGAGTAAGGGTAAGGGTTAGGGTTAGGGTTAGGGTTAGGCTTAGTGTTAGAATAAGTGTAAGTGTTAGGATTAGGGTTAGGTTTAGGGTTAAGGTTGAGGTTAGGGTTAGGTATAGGGTTAGGGTAAGGGTTAGGGTTAGGGTAAGGGTTAGGATTAGGGTTAGGGTAAGGGTAAGGGTAAGGGTTAGGGTTAGGTTAAGATTAAAGTTAAGGGTTAGGGTTAGGGATTAGGGTTGATGTTAGGGTTAGGTTAAGTGTTAGGTTTAGGGTTAGGGTTAGGGTTAGGGTAAGGTGAAGGGTTAGGGTTCGGTTAGTTTTAGGATTAGGGTTAAGTTTAGGGTTAGGGTTAGTTTTAGGGTTAGGGTTAAGGTAAGGGTAAGGGTTTGGGTTAGGGTTAGGCTTAGGGAAAGGATAAGGCTTAGGGTTAGGTTTATAGTTAGGGTAAGGATTAGGGTTAGGGTTAGGGTTAGGGTAAGTGTTAGGGTTAGGTTTAGGGTGAGCGTTAAGTTTAGGTTTAGAGTTGGGGTAATGGTAAGGGTTAGGGTTAGGGTTAGGGTTACGGTTAGGGTTGGGGGTTAGGGTTAGTGTTAGGTTTAGGGTTAGGGTTAGCGTAAGGATAAGAGTTAGGGTTAGGGATAGGGTTAGGGTTAGGTTTAGGGTTAGGGTTAGTTTAAGGGGTATGGTTACGGTTATGGTTATGGTTAAGGTTAGGGTTAGGGTTAGGGTAAGGTTAAGGGTTAGGGTTAGGGTTAGGGTAAGTGTTAAAGTTAGGGTTAGGGTTAGGGTTAGGGTCAGGGTTAGGGTAAGTGTTAAGGTTAGGGTTAGGGTTAGGGTTAGGGTAAAAAAAGGTTTAGGGTTAGGTTTAGGTTTAGGGTTAGTCTAAGTGTAAGGGTTAGGTTTAGGGTTAGCGTTAGGGTTAGGTTTAGGGTTAGGGTTAGGGTAAGGATAAGGGTTAGAGTTCAGGTTAGAGTTAGGGTTAGGGTTAGGAGTTAAGGTTAGGGTGAGGGTAAGGGTTAGGGTTAGGGTTAGGGTTAGGGTTAGGGTAAGGGTCAGGGTTAGGGGTAGGGTTAGGGTTAGGGTTAGGGTTAGGGTTAGGGTTAGGGTTAGGTTTAGGGTTAATGTGAGGTAAGGTTTATGTTTAGGGTTAGGGTCAGGTTTAGGCTTAGTGTTAGGGTAAGTGTAACGGTAA
The DNA here is from genome assembly GCA_024803745.1 of Megascapheus bottae. Classification (NCBI taxonomy): domain Eukaryota; kingdom Metazoa; phylum Chordata; class Mammalia; order Rodentia; family Geomyidae; genus Megascapheus; species Megascapheus bottae. The sequence goes on from JANJXV010001282.1 coordinate 153,790, forward strand.
GGGTTAGGGTTAGTGTTAGGGTTAGGGTTAAGGTTGAGGTTAGGATTAGGGTTAGGGTTTGGGTAAGGGTTAGGGTTAGCGTTATGGTAAGGGTTAGGGTTAGGGTTAGGTTAAGGGTAAGGGTTAGGGGTAGGGTTCTTGTTAGGGTTATGGTTGAGGTTAGGGTTAGAGTTAGAGGAAGGTTTAGGTTTAGGATTAGTGTAAGGGTTAGGGTTAGGGTCAGGGTTAGAGTTAGTGTTAGCGTTACAGTAAGGGTAAGGTTTAGTGTTAGGGTTAGGTTTAGGGGTAGGGTAAGGTTTAGGGATAGGTGTTAGGGTTAATGATAGGGTTATGTTAAGGGTTAGTGTTAGGGTTAGGATAAGGGATAGGGTTAGGGTTAGGGTTAGGGTAAGGGTTAGGTTTAGGGTAAGGGTAAGTGTTACTGTTAGGGTTAGGGTTAGGTTTAGGGTAAGGGTTAGGGTTAGGGTTAGGGTTAGGTTTAGGGTTGGGGTTAAGGTTAGGGTTAGGGTTAGGGTAAGTGTAAGGGTTAGGGTTAGGGTTAGGTTTAGGGTAGGGTAAGGGTAAGGGTTAGGGTTAGGTTTAGGCTTTGGATTAAGGTTGAGGTTAGGGTTAGGGTTAGGGTTAGGCTAAGGGTTGGGGTTAGGGTGAGGGTAAGGGTTAGGGTAAGGGTGAGGGTTAGGGTTAAGGTTAGGGTAAGGGTAAGGGTTAGGGTAAGGGTAAGGGTTAGGGTTAGGGTTAGGGTTAGCTTTAGGGTTAGGGTTAGGGTAAGGGTAAGGGTTAGGTTTAGGGTTAGGGTTAGGGTTAGGTTTAAGGTTAGGGTTAGGGTTAGGGTTCTGGTTAGGTTTAGGGTTAGGGTAGGGTAAGGGTTAGTGTTAGGTTTAGGGTTAGGATTAGGTTTAGGATTAGGGTTAAAGTAAGGGCAAGGATTAGGGTTAAGGTTAGGTTAGGGTTAGAGTTAGAGTTAGGACTAGGTTTAGGGTTAGGGTTAGGGTAAGGGTAAGGGTAAGCGTTAGGGGTAGGTTGAGGATTAGGGTTAAGTTTAGGGTTAGGATTAGGGTTAGGGTTAGGGTTAGGTTTAGGGTTAGCTTTAGAGTTAGGTTTAGGGTTAGGGTTAGGGGTTAGGCTTAGGGTTAGGGTTAGGGTAAGGGTTAGGGTTAGGGTTAGGGTAAGGGTTAGGATTAGGGTTAGGGTAATGGTAAGTTTTCGGGTTACGGTTAGGGTTAGGGTTAAGTTTGAGGTTAGGGTTAGGGGTAGGTTTAGTGTTAGGGTTGAGGTTGAGGTTAGGGTTAGGGTTAGTGTTAGGGTAAACGTTAGGGTTAGGGTTAATGTTAGGGTTAGGTTAAGGGTTAGGGTTAGGGTTAGTGTTAGGATAAGGGTTTGGGTTCCTGTAAGGGTAAGTTTTAGGTTTAGGGTTAGGGTTAGGGTTAGGGTAAGAGTTAGGGTTAGGGTTAGGGTTAGGGTTAGTGTTGGATTAAGGTTAGGGTTAGGGTAAGTTTAAGTGTTAGGTTTAGGGTAAGTGTTAGGGTTAGGGTTAGGGTTAGGGTTAGGGTAAGGGTAAGGGTAAGGGTTAGGGTTAGGATTAGGCTTTGGGTTAAGTTTGAGGTTAGGGTTAGGGTTAGGGTAAAGGTTAGGTTTAGTGTTAGGTTAAGGGTTAGGGTAAGGGTGAGGGTTAGGGTTAGGGTTAGGGTAAGGGTAAGGGTTAGGTTTAGGGTTAGGTTTAAGATTGAGGTTAGGGTTAGTGTTAGAGTAAGGATTAGGTTTAGGGTGAGGGTAAGGGTTAGGGTTAGGATTAGGGTTAGGGTTAGAGTTAGGGTTAGGGTTATGGTAAGGGTAAGGTTTAGGGTTAGGGTTAGGGTTAGGGTTAGAGTTACGGTTAGGGTTAGTTTAAGGGCAAGGGTTAGGTTTAGTGTTAAGGTTAGGGTTATTGTTAGGGTTAGGGTTAGTGTTAGAGTTAGTGTAAGGGTGAGGGTTAGGGTTAGGGTTAGGCTTAGGGTTAGGGTAAAGTTTTAGTTAGGGTTAGGGTTAGGGTTAGGGTAAGGATTAGGGTTAAGTTTGGGTAAGGGTTGTGGTTAGGATTAGGGTTAGGGTTAGAGTTAGGTTTAGGGTTAGGTTAAGAGTAAGGGTTAGGCTTAGGGTTAGGGTTACGGGTAGGTTAAGAGTTAGGTTTAGGGTTAGGGTTAGGGTTAGAATTAGGTTTAGGGCTGGTTAAAGATAAGGGTTAGGGTTAGGGTTAGGGTAAGGGTTCGTGTTAGGGTTAGGGAAATTGTTTGGGTTAGGGTTAGGGTTCGGGTTAGTGTAAGGGTTAGGTTTAGGGTTAGGGTTATGGTTAGGGTTAGGGTTAGGGCTAGGGTAAGTGTTAGGGTTAGGGTTAGGGTTATGGTAATTGTTAGGGTAAGGGTTAGGGTTTAGGTTTAGGTTGGGGTTAAATTTAGGGTTAGGGTTAGGGTAAGGGTAAGGGTTAGTGTTAGTTTTAGTGTTAGGTTTAGGTTTAGGGTTAGGGTTAGGGGTAGGGGTAAGGGTTAGGGTTAGATTTAGGGTTAGGGTTAGGGTAAAGGTTAGTGTTAGGATTAGGGAAAGGGTAAGGTTTAGGTTTAGGGTTTGGTTTAGAGTAAGGGTTAGGGTTAGGGTTAGATTTAGGTTTGGGGTTAAATTTATGGTTAGGGTTAGGGTAAGGGTAAGGGTTAGGGTTAGTGTTAGGGTAAGTGTTAGGTTTATGGTTAGGGTTAGGGTAGGGGTTAGGGTTAGGGTTAGGGTTAGGGTAAGGGTATAGGTTTAGGGTTAGGTTAGTGTTAGGGTAGGGTTTAGGGTTAGGGTTAGAGTAAGGGTAAGGGTTAGGGTTAGATTTAGTGTTAGGGTTAGGGTAAGGGTTAGTATTAGGATTAGGGTAAGTGTAAGGTTTAGGGTTAGGGTTTTGTTTAGGGTAAGGGTTATAGTTAGGGTTAGGGTAAGGGTAAGGGTTAGGGTTAGGGTTAGGGTAAGTGTTAGGGTTAGGGTTAGGGTTAGGGTAGGTGTTAGGTTTAGGGTTAGGGTTAGGGTAAGGGTAAGGGTTAGGGTTAGGGTTAGGGTTAGGGTTAGG